>JAZKJV010000898.1:326248-462468 GCA_037367405.1 Ottelia alismoides
TATGCCCATGTCTTTGGGTCACTGAATGCCTCGATCCAAGTTGTCAGGAAAGCGGTATGCGCATGCGCTCAGACATGCCACCAAATACTGAATAAACAGTATGCGAGGGTATATGTGGTTCTACGCGGTTTTCTAAGTTTTAATTTAAAAATAAATAAATATCAATGAATAACATTACCACTGAATTTATGTATCTAAGTGGAGTTAAAGAAGATCTAAGAAAAACGATTCATGTTAGATGGTTGCGTGCATGCTTTTAATTACCTAACATTTAATAAAAAAAATAATTTAGCCAAAAAAACTTTACATATTAAATGATTCATATAACAAAACTTTACTACACAAACATGCACTACATGAGCAAAACCTCAATCGGTATATTTTAAAATATTCGACGATACATTGCATATATCATAAAAATAATACATGAAATAAACATAAAGCATAACATATATATAATGGTATAATGCACTGCAATTATATACAAATGACAACGTTCATGAAATCGGTCGCACGGGTCGCATATGCAGCAGCATATGCCCATGCGGCATGCTGACCGAACCGATTTCATGAATTGGTGCATTATGCACCCTCCCCGCATATACAGCCCGCATATGCCCTGTATACTGCTCCAGCATCTCCAACTTCCAAATCCTCTCATTCAGATGCTTAATTTTGTAGATCTGCCTCTCCTCCCATTCAATTGTCAGAATACGGCATGCATTTGTATACAATTGCAATGCATTATACCCGTATATATGCAACATTCTATGTTTACCTCATGTATTGTTTTCATGAGTATATGCAACGCATGTATGTATAATGAAGCTTTGTTATTATGTATCATCTAATATGTGAAGATTTTATGGCTAAATGTTTTTTTGTGATTAAATGTTAGGCAATTAAAGCATATCAACAATCTAAAATGAATTGTTTTTCTTAGATCTTTAACTCCATTTGTATACAATTTCAATGCATTATACCAGTATATGTGCAATGTTTTATGTTTACCTCAAGTATTAATTTTATGAGTATATGCAATGCATGTATGTGTAATGAAGTTTTGTTATTAGGCATCATCTAACATGTGAAGCTTTTATGGCTAAATGTTTTTTTGTGACTTAATGTTAGGCAATTAAAAGCATATACTCAACCATCAAACATGAACCATTTTTCTTAGATATTTAACTCTACTTAGATACAAAATTCAGTGGTAATTTTATTCATATATATTTATTTATTTTTTAATTAAAAATTAGAAAACCGCATATACCCCGCATATGCCCCCGCATACTGCTTATTCGGTATTCTATGGCCCGTTCGAACGCATACGCATACTGCTTTCCTGAATTTTATGAGTATATGCAATGCATGTATGTGTAATGAAGTTTTGTTATTAGGCATCATCTAACATGTGAAGCTTTTATGGCTAAATGTTTTTTTTGTGACTTAATGTTAGGCAATTAAAAGCATATACTCAACCATCAAACATGAACCATTTTTCTTAGATATTTAACTCTACTTAGATACAAAATTCAGTGGTAATTTTATTCATATATATTTATTTATTTTTTAATTAAAAATTAGAAAACCGCATATACCCCGCATATGCCCCCGCATACTGCTTATTCGGTATTCTATGGCCCGTTCGAACGCATACGCATACTGCTTTCCTGAATCTTGACAAATGCATGTTATATTCTTATAAATGAATGGAGGAAGAGGCAGATCTACAAAATTAAGAACATGAATGAGAGGGTTTGAAAGTTGAAGATGCTGGAGCAGTATGATGGGCATATGCGGGATATGTGGTGCATATGCAGGGAGGGTGCATAATGCATCGATTCATGAAATCGGTTTGATATTCAAGTCGTACATGCATATATGGCTGCATATGCAACCCCTACGACCGATTTCATGAACATCGCTTCGATCTTATTTCCATTCAACTTCTACCTTTCTATCCTCATACTGGATGATTTGTAGTTGTATAGCTTTCCCCTGTAATTCCTCAACCGTCAAGTCTCACTCGTACTCCAATGTGTCTAATATAGATACCTATATGTGTGTGATCTCCCTTCTAACCTAATGTTGAGATCTAAAAGACTTTGCATATGCCATTAGGCCATTTTTGAACTCATTGATCTTGAAGGCAAGAAGAGTCGTGGCCGACCCCTTAGCATGGAAACTCCTCCAAAATTCTCCCATAATATCTCGGAAGCCATCCTTCAAGAGTCATGAACTTGGCTTAATGGCCTCGGCAAGGTCCTGGAGCAAGGGTGTATGATCTGAATGCGGCGAGGAGAGCTCTAACACTCACCAAGGGAAGAGTTGCACGGCCTTAACATCATGAATCAGTCTATGCAGGAATTCCTCCATATGTATCAACATCCTGAAGCATTAACGGTCTTAGGCTGAAGATTAATAAGAAAAGAAGCAAGCATCAGGGAACTGAGGTTACCCCCCAATATGATGCAACTTTAGGTTGAAATCCCCTCCCAATTATCCATGTGTCTAGTCAGATCAATCATGCACCAAGGGAAGGCCCTCAAGAATGAGAGGGAACCGCTTAAGGTGGTTTGACCATTTGCAAAGAAGGCCAACGGATGCACCAATTAGAAGATGTGGAATTTGTGATATAAATCTTGTTAAAAGAGGGTGAGAAAGGCCCAAAAAGTGTTAGAAGGAAAAAGTGTTGGAAGGAGACTATCCGAAGGAATCTAAGTAGTTTAGATCTAAGCCCGAGAATGACTCATAATAGATCTGAATGGAGGCAAAGAATACGCGTAGTTGAACCTACTTTATGTAGGAGGAGAATTTATTGTTGTTGTTGTATCACATATGATCACAAAACTGCCTTAATAATATGATTTTTATGAAGTAAGCTTTCAATAAGCCATGACTTATTAAATAAGATAGACTTGCATTCTTAAAAGAGAAGAGGGGTGTATTTAGGACATGACTACTTATATACATAGTGTAATGCATCCATACCCAAGTAGATACAAGATAATTAGGTCATAAGTGCAAAGTAGTACATACTATAACGATGCACTAACTATTAATTAACAAGTGCAATTAGAGGTTAGTGATTACTAACTATTAGACTAGTAATTATACTCATATTTTAAGAAAAAGTACTAATATTTAACTTTACATTACAATATGAAATCTCATAATAAGTTCTCCTAAAAGAACCATAATTGGCACACAAAAATTCACATAATATGAATAATACCAATGAGAAGCACATTAGTCATAAATTGAACATCAATAATACATAAGATTAATATTCAATGAAAAAGTACAGTATTGGGACAAAATCCAAATTCAAGCTTAAAACTAAGTATATGTTACTTTGATAGTATTAAGTATTGAAAGCATGCCAAAACCCTCCAAAAAGTATATCTTAAAGACTCAAAATACTAAAAAAGCCTATCATAGATACTACAAAGTTCTATGAATGAGTAGTATAAGAATGCATAGTGAATAATCATACAATTTAACATCTAAACGCTTAAAAAATAAAAAATTCCTTCCAAAAGTAACCAAGGCCTCTTCTACATCAAGATAATAGTGTCTGAAAAAAAGGGAGATAAAATGCCTTGTATAAACGGCATCGTTCGAAATAGGAAAACTTATGCTTTATTTATTGCATTCCACTGATATCGTCAATAAAGATCGGCATATTGCTAAAATCTCCCCCATAAAAATACTAACATACATGACACGTCGGTATACGATATCCCATTGATATAATATATCAAGCAATAAATCATAGATATTCTTGATATTGCAATCCTTGTTTGTTGCCTAACTTCTACTTAATACTATAGTTATCTTAAACGAATACCAGGTCTCTTGTAATCTATACAAAGGACCATTAAGGCCATCTACAATGTACCAAGTGAAAGAAACATTCACCATTCATCTACGTGACCTAGGGAGCTCAAATTCTCAATCTATGTGTGTTCTTATCAAGCTCAAGCTCTCTCATGTCCACACTTGGCTTCTAAGACACTCCATCCTCGTCAAAATGTTTGTTACGATCTATGATCTTGCGCAATTTGATTTTATAACTAACAAGGCTATTCTTTTTCTAGATTTTTGTGCACAGGTACCTAAGTTGTGGATGTTTTTCTCTGCACGAGATAAAATCGTTCTTTAGAATTTTCCCAAAAAACGTTTGTTAATGCATGATTGTTTCTCACTTCAAAGTAGCGGAAATATCAATACAGACAGATTTGGAGATAGATGTTGACGTTGTGTGTTCATATATTCATCTGGTTTTGAGGAGGGATGTGTTGTTGACTAGAAGTGTAGAGCTGTGTTTTTCCCAGATGTAGAGAGAACGTGTCAGTCATGTGTTGAAGCGATGGAGGACGTTGAGCATCTGTTCTTTGGAGACATCGTTTCAAGCATGGTATTTAAAAAACGCGCCTCGAGGCATACGCCTGGAGGCGAGGCGGTCCTTTTTAACCTCAAGGCATGCGCCTCAACCCTATCCAGTGAGGTGTGCGCCTCAGGTGTATGAGGCGTAGCCTCGAGGCGGTCGAGGAGTTTTTGCTTTTTTGAAGTTTTTTTTATGATTTTAATGGTTTACATGGTGATTTGAGAAGCTTATAAATATATACTTGTTTAGGATAATGATTATACAAGTTAAATGCCTAAATCTGATGTTTCATCCGTGCTCATAACTTCATATTTACTATTAATTATGCCTAAATCTGATGTTTCTTTCGTGCCCAAACAGAAGGATCCATATATCCAAATACAAATAGAACCGCTCTTAAATTTTTTTCGCCGGGGGCACTGCCCCCACACCCCTGCACGGGGGGGGGGGGGGGGGGGGCCTGCTCCTCCCTAGACCCCCCCCCCGTCTCGCCAACCGGGCAGCGAGACCCCTTCTTGTTGGGGTATGGTACGACAGGAGGTTGCATACACAATTCTTCAACAATGGTCAGATGGTTAGGATGCAAGGCATATCAACAATTCAACGTATATTTAATCGTACTTTTATTATAATAATATTTCAAAGATTTGTTCGAACTAGATAGGATTCACGGTTTCTCTCGCGATCATATATTATATGTTAGACACATAAAGAAATTTCTTCAACGTATATTTAATTGTACTTTTATTTACAATAATATTTCAAATAGATATGTATTGTTAAATTTTTTCACAACATTTATTAACGACGAATTCCTTTTTTGATTGGATGAAAATATGTAGAAAGGGATATGATGTTGTTCTATCTTATATTTTGGGGTTGTTATGTCTATTATTTCTTCATATCTTATACTGTTAAGTATAATATGTTGGGCAGAGATATATTTATAGTTTTATGCATAGTTTTCTCTATAAACTGAGGCTTACGCCTCGACCGCCGTGAGGCTATGCCTCGCCTTGATTACGAGGAAAATGCCTCGTTCCGCCTTTAGTTTTTTCAAACATGGTTTCAATGAATGTTTAGGCAGCCGGTAACATTAACTTGTGGCAACGGGGGTGCTAGGTTGTTTTCTGGGATTCTTTTAACAGACTGGGGTACAGGGTTAAAACTATCAAGGTGTGAACCATGGTTATTCTCTAGTCCATGTGGTCAGCGCAAAATTAGGTCATCTTCTAAGAACAGAGAATGTAAATGGAGAATGTACGAGAGCATGCCAAAAGCATTCGGGACTCTTGGTCTTCGTATCCTTATCATTTGATTTTGTGAATATCTATAATTTTTTGGGCGGGTGTCTCCTTGATGTCACACCCTTTTCCTTTAAAAAAAGGTAGCATGAGCAGTGAGGTTTATTCCATCAAGAGAATAGAGGGGAAATCCTAAAATGAGAAGTTTTGAATCGAGAGACTTCAACTTGGGATAGTTTTCTACGTTAACATCAACATGCAATTGTGGTTTTTTCATTCTCTTCGACCATTCAAAATTTCAGGTGCACTCGTTATTATGGAATATATATGATGCACAGTAACTCATCTGCTTGTGCTAGATCAAATATAGTGTTAGAGCAGGTTCAAGACTTTTTTATAGTAGTAACATCCTACTTGTAGATCTGTAGTGGCACAACAGATCCTCATTGCATCCACCACCCCCTATCGTGCATGCCCCCTTAACACAAGCTGCCATATTTCGATGTTAATGACTATTTGATTTAGACTAACAAACTGAAACTTCTTATGCAAGTGTATGGCTTCAACATATGAAGCTATATAATACAACCATGTATTTTACTAGATCTAATAAGAGGTTAGATGATTTCTTTGATGATTAGATGCAAGAAATTGAAAAGACCACAAAAGTCAGATAATTGTTACATCAAGCTCTTTCACCCAAAGAACTCAAAGGGACGTTCTTATGCAATACAACAAATGAGATTTAAGTAACTCTCCCAATCACACATGGTGATCACTTTAACACGAGCAATAAAGAAGAGAACAAGATAACATAAACAATATCATACTCAAGATACATGGGCAGCACTGATTCAAGTTACTACGACTCGAGTTATGAGGATGAAAAGGTGCTCTAAAGATCAATTTGAAAAGACTACAAGTTCAAACTAGATAGGACAATACTTATTCCAACTCACCAACATATTTCGAGAGAGTTGCACACGTCACATTTATAATAGTCGAAGATGAAGCAAGCTGCTTCGAATATAAGTTAAGTACTTTCAATAAGTATCTTATGATGAACTTCAAAAACCCTTTTATGAATTATTCTTATTTATGATAAAAGCAAAAAAGTTGGGGCGTTCCTACTAGCGATGTGTTGCATCGCATGAATGCAATGAGAAGCTGGCAAGGTTCGCTACATCGCTGCCCGAATGTAATTCAAAATTTATATGGGTTCTCGCAGGAGGAATGCATGCGAGTAAATAAGCTAGTTCTGATGCATTGCCACTTGGATGTAGTTCAAAATTTGCAAGGGTTCCCGCATGATGGACACATGCGAGTAAAGAAGTTAGTCCAAAATAGATTGCAAAAGAAGTTGCAGATAGGTAGCTGGAATATTGACACTTAGATTGGTAAGTCGATGGAGATATTAAATACAATAGAAAGAAGGAAAATTCAGATACAATGTCTCTAAGAGAAAAATGGGTTAAAGAGAAGGCAATGGAGATCAAGAAGACATACTTTAAATTATGGCATTTAAGTAAAGAAAACATCAGAGATCGTATTGGAGTGGTTGCTGTGAAGGATTTGAATGATAGTGTGGTTGAGGTGCAACGATTTAGGGATCAAATTATTTTGCTAACATTGGTGCTCGAAGAAGAATTCCGAGCATCATCTCAGTTTATGCACCACAAACATGCATAGAGGAAAGGATTAAACAACTTTTTTGAGAGGATTCGGATAAGATTGTGCAAGAAATCCCACAAAGTGAGATGATTTCCTTAGGTGGAGATCTTAAGGGACAAGCGAGAAAGCATGCTTCAGAGTATACTAGTGTTCACGGAGTCCATGACTTCAGGATAGAAATGAAGAGAGAAAAGATAGAAATGAAGGGGCGCAAGAGAAGATCAAAATTAAAAAAGCCTGTTTTGAAGCAATTTAAAAGGATAGAACATAGGAAACGATCACAAACTACAAAATAGTGAAGAACGAAGCAAAGAAAGCTGTCAGTGAAGCTATGACAAATGCATATGAAGTTTTGTACACAAATATTGACTCTAAGGAGGGTAAAATGATATATGCAGATTGGCCAAAGAGAGAGAAAGAAGGGCCAAAGATCTTTCTCAAGTGAGATCAATGTTGTTAAAGGCAAGAGGTGCTCCAAACGTCCAAAGCACTAGGGGGTGTAAAAAATCAAGGCGCCAGGCGCTCACCTAGCAGCTTGCATGAGAAAAGCAAGGCACCATATAAATAAGTAAATAAATTACACATGAGTCTATATAATATGTGCACATACGCACATGTGTAGGTATGTGTAATTGTAAATACATGTATGTATAACTTATATTTCAATCTTAGATCAATCCAATATATTTATGGGTGTGTTTCGGTGCACGTACATAAATTTGTACGTGTACATGTACATTTTGGACACTTTTTGCTATTTTTAAGCTCCAAATTAACTCAGCATATTTATTTAATCCTTGTTTTGGGATAATTTTTACTTTAAAAATATATAAAAATTAGCAAAAATCTCTAAAAATAAAAAAATAGTAGAAAAATATTTAAATATAAAAAAAATATCCTGTATTTTGATTATTTTTAGAAGTATTTATAAATATATTATCCTATCTTAAATATATAGACTTATATATTCTTATATTAGTTAATTAAAAAGAAAAAGAAATTAAGTCGGAAAATATAAACAAAATAAAATTAGAAAATTAAAAACAATTAAAAAATATAAAATTAAAAATCTCCAAAAAAATATAAAATAAAAAACCCACACAAAAAACACATAGACAAGAAGAACACAAATTTTGGATTCAATTTTCCCGATCTATCTAGTTTGCTCCATGTGTTCGACACTCTACATACTTATACCTACGCACACATTTGTAGAGTTATAATAAATTTTAACTCCACATCTTATTTTTCCTTGCTTGATTTATATTGTGGGTTAATTGTTGAATTATTAGGGTTTCATGAGAAGTTACTTCGACCACTGTTGATCCACCTTGTGGATTGACAAGACCTCAGCAAAACTCTAGTTTTCAGCATCAAGGTTCATCTTCGAGTCCAGTCCTTTTTACTTTAATTATGGACGAGTTCACTAATCACATTCAGGATGAGATACCTCAGTATATGTTATTCGATGATGATATTGTGTTGATTGATGAAACTAGAGATGGAGTAAATGAGAAGCTTGAGTTTTGGATACATGCCTTAAAGACTAAAAGATTCCGTACAAGTAGAGCTAAGACTTAATATCATAGTAGGCAATATCGCGATATATCGTCGATATATCCGTATCGATGGCCAGAGGATATCGATATCAGGCCTTATATATATTTGCCAGGTTTTGTCGATATATCGTTGATATATCGCATATCGGTGATATATCGTCAACAGAAGGAATCTGCAAACATAGATTTGCACTGATATCTGACCCATATTGCCCATATCGCTCCAGATCTCCCACTTCGTCTCATTCTTCATCCAAGCTCTTCTCCAAAGCTCATGGTTACCTTCCTTGCGGTAACATCCAGATCTACTCTGATTTCTTTATTGAAATTGTAAAATTTGTTAGGGATTTTGTTCGTAGTTATTTGGTAATGCATTATCTTATTTTTTGTAATATTCAAAGTATTTAGTGAGATATTTGGGGAAGTAATTTGACAGAAGAAAAATAGGTGATAAGCATCCGTCATCGCCGCCCCGCATCCAACACAAGGATCCACCTCCACACCACCAACAGTAGCCTCTGACGGGTCTAGGTGAGAATCCTACCAAGCTGAAAGAACCACAAAAAGATTCTGATACGGTTAGGGACCATGCTCCTCTAAATTATCATGTTATCAACAACAACCTCCTTATCCACCCCCTCCCCATCATCCATTAAAAACCGATATGTCTTCTTCACCGAAAACCTGCCATCACACCAAATACACTGAACCATGCCCACCGATGGTCCCTCCACGTATGTCAGATCCGCCAGTAACGCTAAGAACTCATGAGTCCTGCGATCGGATGCACCCGAGGAGAATGATGGAAACCACGCTCCATGCATCCAAACATCTTTCACTGCCAGCTCCCTGTTATCAGCCAACTGCATGAGGCACGGGTATCGATCGCCCAACACCCCATCGCACGTCAAATCGTCCCGCCAAAAGCAAAATCTCGACCCAACCCCAAGAACTGGTCTCAATTTGAATTCCACCTCCGGGATCATCTCAGTAATCCCCTTCCGTAGCGACGACAACTCGCAACATGGACACCCCATAGATCTGCCTCATCAGTATACACAGCAACTCATCAGGTTTTCCCCAGATACAGACCACCCACTTAATTATAAATGCCTTGTTCATCTCTTCCATCAGAAGAACTCCCAAGATGCCCTTTTCCTTAGGCGCAATCATCTTGCTCCAGTCGACCAAGTGCACTCCCTTCCTCTGTTGCCCCCCATCATACCAGAAGAACCACCTCATCAAAACCTCGATACTCGCACGAACACCCACAGGAAGCAGCCTCATGGAGCAGAAAAAAATAGGAATGGATGAGAAAATATGCTTCAAAATACCAATTTCCCGCCTATCGAAAGCATCGACGCCTTCCACCCTACGAGCCTCCCTACCAATCTCCCTAACAGAATCCGCTAGTCTCGAGATGTTGGTCGCCCCGCCACCAAAGGCAGTCCCAAATAAGTAATCAGGAGTGTGGCCATAGAACAACCAAAAATCACCATCCGCACGTCGCACTTGCATCCCATCAAGGCAAAAGGGGACGGGACCACCGCCGATTTTCCTATGTTAATTTGTAGGCCAGAAAGGTCCCCAAAAATATCCAAGATGAATGATGTCCGACGCATCTGCACCTCATCAACCCACATGAACACCACAGTGTCATTAGCATATTGCATAAGGATGGATATCTTCTCCTACTCATAATCAGCACACCAACCATCTCCTATAGCCAGCCTCATCATTACTTCCATCGTGTCCGCCACAATCACAAACATGAGCAAAGCAAAAGGGCAACCTTGCCTAATGCCCCTATGCGGTTGCAAAAAACTCCCCTCCGGACTGCAATAGACTAGCACGACGTGGGAGACCGTTGTGACGCAACGCTTCACCCACGAAATCCATAAGCCCGAGAAGCCTCTCTTCTCTAAAGAAACCCAGAAGAATTTCCGATCCATGTTGTCATATGCCTCGAAAAAGTCCGCCATCCAAACCAACCCCATACCCTTTATCCTTTTCTAGTATGTCGCCATCTTAGACACCAAAACCAAACCATCAACCATAGCTCTTCCGGCACAAAGGCAATCTGCTCCAGCGAAATGCTCCAGCAAAATAATCCTGTCAAGCACTCCCTTCAATCTATACGCCAAGATCTTGGCAATACTCAGATAAACAACATTAGATAGAGCAATCAGCATGTAATCCTCCACCTTGCCCAGCATGTAATCTCCCAGCCTCGATAGCCTCTATGGCCTTAAACTCCCCCAATCTAGGCCCCTCAAGCTCCCTCTATTTGCCACTTAAACACCCGAAAGCTTAGTTTCCTGCAATATGGCGCCGTCTGCTCTCTACTCCATCAGCATTCTACCCACCACCGACCGCTTCACAAAATGACCCCATAACTCTCACATTCCAGGTTAACAGTCATTGAGAAACCTTCGAGACCCATGACAGTAGAACCAGACCAAGACACAGCAAAACCTCGCTCTCCAGGCTTACCCCTCCACCCCGACCCCCTACACCTCGCCCACCTCCTCTTCGACCCCATCCAACAACGCCCGTGGCCCCTCCCACAAGATCTCTGCTAGGCACTCCAGCACCGCCTGCAGCGACACCGGGCCAACCACCTGCAACGCAATGCGTGGAGCCCCCAGCTCCTCTCCTCTGCCCGAAACCCCACAACCCACATGCAGTTCCACGTGTTGATACACCAGTCGTCGCAACCTCCTTGACTCCTTCAAGCCACGCCAAAAATAACGCGTACGAAATCGATCCTCCCGTGGAGAGACATAGCTTCGAGGTTCCCTCAACTGGAACCGCAGAGGAATCCATCCATCTTTTCGCGTCCTCCACCCGTACCAGAGCCATAGTTTGAGTAAGTCCGGTCGGAGGGGAAACATCCACATCTGTAGGACGAGAGCTCTCTCCAGCATCGCGTTGTCCAGATCAATCGCAACCATCACTTCAGGCGGAGGCGGAGTTCCTGTAAGCGTCAATCGAAGCAGAGGCAGGCCACTCCCGCTCCAAAGAAAGAAGCATCGGATCTCTGGGCAAGATCCGAAATGAGGCGACAGTGGGGATCGGCTCCAATGACGACTCCAGGTGCACCAACGTGCCCGACCGCAGAACCGGACTCGAGCGCAGAACCAGGTTCGAGTGTAGAACCGAGTACGAAATCAACTGTGGGACCGAGTTCAACTTCAAGACCCAACTCACCCTCCAATGCGAAGTACGGAAGAAACCCGGAATCAAAAAGGAGGTCGAAGCCCTGCAAGACCTGCCTCCCCCGATCGGGTCAGACCGATTGATGCGAGTCGGATCCCCCCGCGTGTGCCCCGCCGGCACTGCAACTCCAGATCTGAGAACATCACCCGCTGACCCGAAACTCTGCATCTGAAAATCTAAGCCTTCGACCAAAATGTCCGAATATGAAGCCCGCCCCCCAATGCCATCATAAAGTTTCTCGGGCAAAGCACCAAGGCAAGTGCCCGAAGCAACCACAGCCATTTCCTCAAACACTACTGGTTTTTTAAAATCTTGGAAAGAGGCACGAGCGCTTTCCAAAATGATCTCCCCCGACAACCCAACGCCCTCCACCCTCGCTCCCCGACGCAATCACAGTGAGATCCTCTTCCCGCACCTCCACCACAAAATTGCACCCCGGAAGCTTGCTCCAAAGCGAGTTAGCAACGGGCACCTGAGGCATGGCCCCACCGTAATCATCCAAGGTGGTTGGCCGCATCCGAGACCAACGGAAACCACCACGTCCACCCAGACTAATGACGCCAGCATCTCCCGCACCGCAATCAGACTCCTCCCAACTAGAGGAAGAAGGCCATGAATGGAGATGTGCATTCTCCCCTGTCATGCATCGCACCAACCATCCTGAATCAACGGGGATCTTTAATGAACCAACCCATGTGCGCCACGCAAGAAACACAGCAACTTCTGAGCCACCTCCGCTAGGAGACCTAGAGCGCACACCATCGGAACTTCCAACTTCACCACATCACCCCTAAAACCATGTCTGATTGCTTGGTTGAGGTCCTCCAATTGCATCCGCAAGACAACGCTCCTTCGACTGACAAACGCCAACCAATACCTAGACCAGCTTCAGCTCGACCTCTCCATCCACCTTGCCAAACCCCATGCCAACTTCAGCCCCTCCTGACCTCCTCCAAACCTTCCTAGCACAGCTGACGCTCTTGTGCCCATTCAATCCACATAAGAAGCATTTCATAGGGTCACGACACACCACCGCGTGGTGGCCCAATCCCCAACATCACAAACACCTTCCTTGGAAACTTCCTGACCAGTAACCATTCGTGAGATATTTAGGGAGCTAATAACGGGGTTTTAAGTTATGTTGTGAAATGAGGTTAAGTTATGAAAGAATAGAGCTGGATCTCATATTCTAGACAAAGAAAATAAGATTCTATGATGATTTATGTTAACAAAAAAATAGTAATTAATTAAATCTGAAAATTAAAACTAAAAATAATTAGCAAATAATTGATAATTCTCTGCATATGTCTCACAATGTTTGATGTGTGATTTCTTTACCGATTTCATACTTCAGTAATCATCATCATGTCTGGTTTGGAATAAGATGTTCTGATCATCAGTTGGACAGTAGAGTTTGGTTGGAGGTATGCCACCGCTCCTGATGGCAACAAATCAGAACCACGGTGCAACTTCTGTGGGAAGAAGTTGGGAGGAGGGGGATTACAAGACTAAAGCACCATCTTGTTGACAACAACAAGAATGTTGTCAAGTGTACTCGTTGTCCAAGAGATGTGATGGAGTTGGTGAAGGCCAACTCGGAGGGGAAAAAGGACAAGGATGTGGAGAGGTCCAGAAAGGATGAACAGTTTAAAGAATTCATGTTCGAGAAGGAGTTCAATGTCCTCTCCGATTCAAACGACGACGGTTTTGCTACCCTGCTGACATTCAGACCGCAACTGAGAGGAGGGAATACATGAAACCAAGGCCCTAAATGTCGGCTTCGGTCACCATTTCGGTGATCGACCGAAATGGAAATTCGAATGAATTTCGATCGGAATTTCGATCATTTCGGACATTTTTTGTACTAGGGCCCCATATTTAGATCATTTCGGCCATTTCGGTCGAATTTCAATTTCAACTGGATAACGATACTCGATAGAAATTCGATCAAATTTTGCTGAAATTTGAGGCCATGCAAAAAACGATAAAAGAGTCTATGAGGAGCAAGTTCGAGAGGAGGGAACTCGGTGGTGTGCGTGGTGGTTTCCATGGTGCCGGTGGCAGTGGGAATGGTTCTGGAGGCACACCAGTACCACCACAAACCAAAAAACACAAGACGAAGGGACCAGAACCCTTCTTGAGGATGAGTGGGTCCATGCAGTATATGTCAAGCAAGGATCTGAGGCAAAAGACGATGAAGAGGATGTTAGCCAATAAACGGGAAAGAGTGCACAAGGACATCAACAAGCCCTTCTTTGGGGAGGGCATTCAATCCAATGTTGCTAGCGAACCTTTTTTGCATCACGTCGTTGATGAGATCGTCGTAGCGGGAACGGGAGTGAAGGCTCTCACATCCAAGGAGATAAGGAATAAGTATCTCGGGATGGAGAAAGAGGAGATGAATGAGTACACCTTCGAGCTGAGGAGGAGATGGCTAGAGTACGGGGTGACTCTGATCTGCGATGGACGAATGAGCTACACGAGGAAGCAGATCATCAACTTCCTCGTTTAATGCAATAGAAAGACCATTTTTTTAAATCTGTCGATGCATCTGAACATGTGAAGGACTACAAGTACCTGTTGAAGCTGATGACGGATGTCATCAGGGATGTTGGGAAAGAGAACATTGTCCATATAGTCACGGATAATGGAGACAACTTTAAGAAAGAGAGTAAACAATAATGAAGTCTAGTAGCTACGGTACGGAATTTTTGGACAACGTGTTCTGCAACTATATAGATTTAGTTCTAAAGGACTTCAGCGAGAGGAAGCTCGTCTCAAGGTGGAGCAAGCACGGATAATCACTACATTCATTTACAACTATTCCAAAGTGCAAGCGTTGATGACGCGGATGTGCAATGGTAAGCTGGTGAGGCCTGGCATCACACACTTTGCAACTAATTTTATAGCTTTGCAAATCTCAAACAACACAAGAAAGGATTAAAGACAATGTGTTGCCAAGGTAAATGGTTCGAGACATGGTTACAGACGTCGGCAATCGGTACTTGGTCAACAGGGTCACTGATTAAGGACTAATCGACAGTTGGGAGAGTATCAGATTTAGTTGGGCATTCATCAATTTTGAATTTTTAAATTATTTTAAATACATAAATCAAATTTTAATACATAGACTCTCATTTATATTCATATATTTAGCAATTTTAATATTTTTAACAGCTTAAAAAATATAACAAGAGAAGAAAAATGAAGAAAATTAAGAACAAAATGTTTGGTATATAACACGAGCAAATGTTCAAAAACACATACAACATGCCCAAAAAAATAAAACAAGTAGAATGTGAGATAAGTCAATCGACTCAATCGTCAATCATCATCCAAGTCTTCTTCTTCTTCTATATCCTCAAGATGTAACTCCTCGTTCTCATTCATTGACGTAGCATTGGAGCTTGAAGATGAAGCTCCCCTGCCACGTTCACCTCGTTGGTTCCTTCTCGGTTCCAAATTCTCTTCAGTACCACTAGCATGCGCTACAGCACCCCATGTCAATCCGGAACCTAGAAAAACCTCCTCATCATGAGCATCGACACCTCTAGTCCATTCAGCCATGTGTGCACGATCACGAGATGAGAGGGGATCTCTTTCTTTCTCAACTCGGCAATCATGCAAGTTTGAATTGAAACGGGCGTACACAAGATCTTTCAGCTTCTTCGTCTCCAACCTGTTTCTCTTCTTGGTATGGATCTGAAGACCAAAATAGAAATTTTAAATTTATACCAATGACTATGTTATAGTTTACTATTACTAATCAAATTTGGTGGTTGGAATGGAGTCATTACCGAGTCAAATGTACTCCAGTTACGCTCACATCCGAAGGATGAAGACCTCAAGCTCAAGATCTTGAGGGCCATGGCTTTTAAATGAGGCGTGTCATCTCCTTGATTATACCATCAATTAGCTATTTAAATAGAGAATTGGCCAATATAGTATGATATAATAAAAAAGGCTTGCCAAAGAGAAAATTGGCCGGAGGATGAAATACCTAGATCATAATTGTCAACATTTGTCATCCTCTGTCTCACAGCAAAAGGCTTGTCAAAATCTCCACTACCAAGCACGTATGTAGGAAGCTCGTCAATGGTAATTAAATCTTGTATATCCAAATCTTGATAAAATCTTTCCATGTACTCCTTAAACAATCTCCTCACCACAACATCCGAATCACCATGAGGCTCAGTATAATAGAAAAATGGGTTCAAGTAATAAGCTGCTAGATGCAATGGGTATCGAGCCTCCCTTTGGTCTTTTGGAGGTAATAACATCTGCAAAAAAAATGTAAGACGACTCCACGTCATTGAATAATGCAATTATCTGCCGTTTGGACTCTTCAAGCCCTCCGTAGACAAATCCCGTGGATGGACGTCGATATGCATCAACCACAGGCAATAAACGAACCAATGGATTGAAAACACAGACGACATGTGTGGTGTGGTTCCAGAATGTAGGGATGAATACAAGAGTACTCGCTGCTTCTCCCTGCTTGGTCTTGTACTATTTGCAGTTCCTCCACTCTTCTGAGGAAAACATCAATCTAAGCTTGTCTTTCTTCTCATTTAGGCTCTCAAGAGTGAGAAACGTGGTTGCAAAACTTGTTTGACCAGGCCTTGCAATGTCCCTCTTGCTAGTAAACTTGTGCATCAAGCTTCGAGTTTTGGTGTGACAGTAGATCAACATTGTAAGCCTCTTCGCCATTGTGATTGCACTCCTCACCTTCATCTCTATGCTTATCTCCCTCCAAAGCAAGATCAAGGGAGTGTGCGACACACGGATTCCACCAAATCCGTGCATATTTGGTGAGCAGCAATCTTCCTGCTGCTACATTAGTGGATGCATTATCTGCCTTAATCTGAACCACATTATCCATGACCACTTCATTAAGACACTCCATCGGCTTGAAGATGTATTCCGGAGTGTAAGCCTCATCTGAGGCGTCTATAGACTTCAAAAATGAAGTCCCCAAGGTGCAATTGACACAAAAATTGATGATGTTCCTTCCATGCATGTCCATCCACGCACCAGTCGTCAAAGAGCATCGTGTCGACTTCCATGTATCACGATGACATTGCAAGTCATCACGCATTTTTTTCACTGCCTTCTTCGAAAATGGATCACTAAGCTCATATCCCGTAGGAGTCTGTAGCCAGGCTCGCACTTCCCAATCGCCCCCACCATTTGCATGAAGGGCTTCGTCGTCAATGCATTAAAAGAAATCGTCGATGTATATGCCCAGTTGGATATATACGAGGTGACCATATCACGATGATCGTTGGAGAATGCATCTTTTATGGTCATCTGACGTGATGGCCCTTCAACTACGACATTCTACTCCAAGGAGTCGGATACTCATGATCTCTTCGTCGAACCTACATCTCCAGTGATATCAATTTCCTCTCTCATTTCCTGAACATCAACGGCTTTATGGTTCTTCATGGCAAGATCATCAAGGAATATGATCTTCTTCTTCTTCGTCTCTTAATCCACCTTGCGACATGCAGCCACGTTGCCTCTTCGGTGCGCTAGATGTTACTTGAACATGTACACACCACCATTGACAACATTCTTGTACAGTCTGCAAGTGACCATATTTGGATTCGCACGGTTTGCAAGGTAAGCATATTGTTATGCAGGACCAGTTGATCCTGGCGGCATGTAAGGACGAATCGCTACCGGAAGCGGTGTTCACCGGAGGTATAGCTATTTACATAATCAAAATCAGTGGCACGATATACAATACAACAAACCGTAACCATCAGGCACCATCAATGGCATGATATAGGAGAAAACCCTAAGCCATGATATAAAGGAACCCTAATCAACAAGTCCAACATAAAAGAACTAAAATTACAGGCATAACAGCACAAAGTGATGTTATACACAAGCAAGAGCTACAAAGCTATGCAATACAACATAAAGTCCAACCTAAAAGAACTCAAATTACAGATATAGGGCTAATCAAATGCTAGCAGTGGAATTAAGATAGCTAAGGTTGCAAAATAAATCCCAGAAAATTTGACATATACACATTACGAACAACTTCATATCAACACATTCAATATGGACTTCAGAAAAACAGATTCAATATGAGGTAGGGATGAAAAAGGATACAGATATATGTGAACTGCTTACCGTATTCGAAAAATTACTGGATATAGGTATCCATATCCGAATATTAATCGAATATGGATATGAATTGTAAAAATTATCTGGATACAGATATGATGGTAATGGCTTGAATATCCGGATCCGAATATCCGAATAAAATATATAATATTATTTTATATATTAGTTAATATAATATAAACCACCACCATGCATTATTATATTAGTATAATACATTATAGGGATAATTACACCCATAACCCTGAGTAATTCCTCAATCTCAATCACAACCCTGCATAATCGCGAATTACATGGGAAACCCCGGATAGTTACTCCGTTTCACACACATAACCCTCCGTTAGTTTAATATGTTAACTCAACCATATGAGTGGGTTTATCTAACCAAACTATGATCTAACGGCTAGGATTAGCCAAATAAAAAAATAGAAGGAAAAAATTAAATGTCCGTTGGCTGGCATGGGATAATGTCCCCAGGATGACATGGGATAACGATGACCCAGGCACCTCCCAGTCGAACTGCTGGAGGGTGTCAATCGCGACGGTCTTCTGCCCCTCGAGCCGGAGGCTGTTGAGGGAATTGGCGAGGTAGATCGGGAGCTCGGCAGTGACCTCGCGTATGAGGCGCATGCACCCGTCGAAGTCGGTATCAATGGAGAGCACGAAGGCACCGTTGGCAATAGGCTGCACGAGTTGCGCGATGGATATACGGTCAGCAGGAAGGAAGACGAAGGCGGGGATGGAGGCAGCGGCGCAATAGGCGGAGAGAGTAGCGGAGGTGTCGCCAGTGGACGCGCAGCCAACGCCAACGATGGGGCGGCCAAGCTTGATGAGGCGGTTGACCTGGCTGACGAGGACGATCATGCCGAGGTCCTTGAAGGAGCCGGTGTGGCTGATGCCGCAGTGCTTGACCCAGAGGTCGTTCATGGGGAGGAGCTCCTTGCCGAAGCGCTCGGCCTAGAAGAGGTTGGAGTTGCCCTCGAAGAGGGAGACGATGTGGTCGGGGTCGATCTCGGGGAGGACCCACTCCTTCTTGGACCAGACGCCGGAGCCGAAAGGCCAGGAGGTGCGGCCGACGCGGGAGTCGAAGAGGGAGCACCAGAAGGGGTCGTCGAAGCGGCGGAGGGCGTCGAGGTCGTGCTGGACGTCGAGGAGAGAACCAGAGCGGGAGCGGTAGACGACCTCGTCGAGGGACTAGTGCTCCTCGCAGCAGGAGGAGGGGGAGGAGAGGAGGCGGAAGGGAGCGAAGGGGACGTAGCGGGCGGAGAAGGTGTTGGGGGAGTGGAGGGCGTGGGCCTCCTCGCGGATGGTCCTCGGCGACGGCGAGGCGCAGGAGATGGGGTGGAGGGAGAGCAGCGAGGAGGAGGCCATCCTTTTTCCTGGATTCATTTGGATGGTGGCGGCGGAGGAATGTGGGACAAAGTACTGCTGCCAACGAGCGAACTCTTTTGTAGTCCTGCGCGGGCAGGAGGGAGGAGGGTCGGGGCTCCGGCGGGCGGGGGGTTGGAGCTCCGACGAGTGTGGGCCTTCCAGGCTTCTAGGGGCATCAATTTAAAAATATAAAAAGGTCTGAGGGGCAAAATTGTCCACATCTAACCTTTTCCATCTGAGTTAACGGAAATTCGAAACGGAAGTTGACACAGGGTCATGTCGTGTAAAGGTTAAGCATTACTCAGGGTTCCTCATGTAATTCGCGATTATGCAGGGTTATGATTGAGATTGAGGAATTACTCAGGGTTATGGGTGTAATTATCCCTACATTATAAACTACAATATATTAATGATATTAATAAACTTCCTTTTGTTGGATGATAGGTACGAACAAAAGTTACGAAATCATGTCCCCCTTTTTGCTTTCGGTCAATAATGCAAGTCACCTTGACGCTCCCTTTTGTCAAGATGCAACTATTTTTTCATTACTATTTTTAAAAATTATTATGAACTTTGACAAAAATTCAATTCATATTCGTATGTAGTCTTTATACGATCCGTATTCAGATTTCATGTTTATTGGATCCATAATTAGATTTCACTGTTTATTCGATTCATAATTCGATTAGCTCTTTATTCGATCTGTATTTAGGTCTGCACTTTATTCGATCCGTATTCGCATTCGATAAATTGTCGATTCGGATTCGTAACCGTATCTTTAAGGATATAATTTCTTTAATGCATACCCGAATCATAGTTGTGTCCGTATTCATATTCGATAGAGATAAAGCGAATATGGATATGGAAATAGGCATATTTGATCTGTATCCGATCCATTTTCATCCCTAGTATGAGGATCAAAAGCCTTGAAACCTTTTGCAGGGGGATATATTATTATGTGAAAAAGAAGATTTTTTTTTTGAGATCATGAAAAAGCAGAATTCCATATGCTAAAAGAGAAACACAACAACTCAAACTAATGCTATACACAGTCAAGAGCTGCAAAGTTATGCACTACAACGTAAAGTCCAACCAAATAGAAGCCAAATTTCATATAATGATTACAGACATGTGTTCTAATAATTAATAATTGTAATTGCATAACTATATGCATGATAATTACAGACAAGTTCATGTAATGATCCATATAATAATTGCATGTGCATTAACACCCAACATACAACTAAATGATTAGGGTTCTAGTGAATGGTCTAGAGAATGTTCTAATCATATAATAAAATTCAAAAAAGAAAAAAATGAAAAAAAAAACGAACATTAAACCCTAACCTCGACGAGCGGTAATGGAGCAGCGGCGAGGCGGAGGAATGGCATGGTGACAATGGTGCGGCAGCGAGGCAGCGAGTGGGAGGGGACGTAGTTATGATAGGTTGCAGGAGAAAACGAGAGAGGAAGCTCACTCTTTGACAGTAAAAAGTTCTCAAATCAAATTTATTCGGGTAATTGGGTTTTGGGGGGACCAGATAACGTGATGCAAAACACGGTCGCTTAATCAGTCGACTAAACTGATTACTCATTCGAGTAATCGGGATACCCGATTATATGCCGATTTTGGCTAGTCGAATCCGATACCCCGCAGAGTCGACTAATCGGCCCGACTAATTGGATTAGTCGGCCAATTTTTACAACACTGGTTCGAGATACATGAAGCTCAGACTGAAGGAGAACGGAAAGTGGAGTCAATCATCAACGATCTCCACTTATGGGATGACGTGACTCAATTCACGAAGATAATGGATCCAGTTGTTTCTGCATTACAGATCGTAGACAGCGACGAGAATCCCACCATGGGAGTGATCTATAAGGCAATTTGTTGCATGAGAGATAAGGTGAGAGAAGTAGATGGGAGTGGATTCAAGGCATGGTTGGACATCATAGATGAGTGTTGGTTCAAGATGCTCTCACATCCTCTTTATAAGGCCGATACGTAAGAATATACTTTTTTCCATTTTTGATAGCACTTTAGAGTTTAAAATATGGATTAAAATCTGAGAATTATCCATGTTTGTGTCAAGCTTATTACTTCAATCTCCATGTACCAATACAAGAATAGTGATGGTACACGTACAGATGCTGACCTTCTGGCAATTGTACAAGTTGTGGTGGAGAAGCTCGGCAAGAATGAAAACACACAGACCTCGTGCATGAATGAGGTAATTTTGATTCTGTAATCTAGAGTGGGAGCAACAAAATATTCATTATGTAACAATTTACGAGTTCAAATAATGTGCAAGTCAAGTACTTCAGAGATGCCTTGTGTACTTTCGGTAGAATTACCACAGTTAATGGGCGGTGCAGTACTCTTCCATGTAAGGACAAACGAATAAGCCTATTGATTGTGTTATGATGCATTACAATTATTGATTTATCCTCTTGGATTTTCTGCAGCTGAAAGGTGGTTACTGTACAGGATGGAAGCTCCCAACCTACGGAAATTGGCAGTGAAAGTATTGTCCCAAACCGAATCTGTTAGTGACTATGAGAGGAACTGGAGCATACTCAATTTGATCCATTCAAAGAAACGGACAAGTTGGGAGAACAGAGGCTCCATGATCTTGTCTTCATGTACTACAACTTGAGGCTGAAGATGAAACATGCAGGGGGGAGGATAAAGACGACTACACAGGCCCTATGGATCAAGTATACCTTTTCAAGATGCACGATGACGATACTGATGAAGATGTTCTGCAGAGATGGATGGGTTGCAATGGTGCTCCGGTGTTTGTTCAACTGAGAGGCATGCAAATCAGAATATAAGCCAGCAAATGGGAGCAGATGTTGGTGACTACATGGCCAGATACGGACAAATCACGAACCCTCTTGAAGGGTTGGAACTTGATGCGATTGTTTTGGGACATACTCTCCACTGGTTCCAAATCCAAATCCAAATCAAAGGATGACAACGGAAGTGATGATGATGTTGACAGTCGTGGTGGATTTGGTGATGGGGAGACATATTCAGGGGGTCAGGGTCAACAGAGGGGTGGTCATGGACCATATGATAACACAAGATTCGAGGTAGGGCGAGAATACATGGAGCGGCATCGAAACACACATGTACAGTTTGTCCCAATTCCAAGTCCAGGACCTATGGATTACGATACCTATGGACGTGTTCATCATCCTACGGACAGCTACATGGACGATTTGATATCATATGTAGGTTCATTAAGCTGCTCGGATATAGACGACCCATACCGTGGAGGAACACCAAGTCTCCTGAACGGATATGGATCATTACACGATGAGAGATCATTTGCATCCTCCCGGAATTATTTCATTCTCCTCTTCCAGGACCTCCTCCTCCTCAGGCGTATGCTCCATCATATGGGTACAGTGGGTATGGAGGATATAACAGCTAAAGCGATGAGAATTACCAAGGTAGCCAACCTGAGTAGAGCTAGGGTAGCTTCTTTGATGGTGACATTTTTGGTTTCTTCCCCGAGTACACGCATATGCCTCCTCCATAGAGATCTTCTCCTACTTCGTCGTCGTCATCCCGAGGAACTCAAGCCAGTACTACGCAGCCTCGTCGTGTCCCTTGTGATACAGAATCTAGTGCTACTTATCCTTGTCTCAGGATAGTCATAGGGATCGATGAACATCAATACCGACAGTATGTCATGGATTATAAGGCCATGTACCCATACATGACATGAGAAAACTATTGCGAGTTCATTGAGTCCGCGATCCGCTATGATAGACAACAAGGCAAGGGGTCGATTCAGATCCTCCACGGAACTCTTGGTTATAGGAAATCTTTATTACACTATTGCATTAATTTACATTTTTCCATTTATTTTTCTCAATAAATAAATCTTTATACCAAAGAAACATTGTCTCATAATGAGTCATTAGTTATTATGTATATTTTTTGAATCAAATGTCTTATCTCAATGACATTCACTATGCGACTGATATTATTAACATGTGTAATATACGGATTATAGATTATCCATATGTGTCATCTAAGTGTATATTTCTAAACTATTTAATGTTCTAAGAACTTGAATGAAATCCATTTCCAATATCTATGAGTCAAGAATCAGCATTAACAACGATGTGTTTGATATGACTAATATGTGTGATATAATGGGTATATAGAACCTATGTGTGATATAAGTGTGTATTTGTAGGTTATTTGTTGTTTTAATGTCTTGGATGATCTTAATTTTTGAAAAAATGGCAAAATAGCTTTTTTAAAACATTTCTAACCATTCTAACAATACCATCGATATATCGACGATATATCCCAATATATCCTTTTCCAAGCAGATCGATACGATATCGATATCGATATTTCCTACACTGCTTAATATATGGAGTGGACATTTGATGGAAGCAGTAGTGAAGGAATTGATGTGAAGATTAGTGGCAATAACATTTAGAATAAAGACTCTTTTAGAAACCTGTGATCTATTTTGCAACATGATGGGAAAATCGATGGAGATGTTACACAGAATAAAAACAGGTCGACCATATTGGAGAGGAGCCTCTATTGTTCATTGTCATAAGAAAATTCTTTGGAAAATCAAAGAAAAGTTTTATAAAGCAACTGTGAGACAGGTTATGCTCTATGGATCTAGATGTTGGCCTGTGAACCATAGAAATGTGTAGAGAATGACAGTAGCAGAACTAAATACACACAAAAAATCATATTCAGATTGATGAGATTAGAAAAAAAGTTAGTGTAGCTCTAATAGAGAAAACTGCTTAAGATGGTTTGACCATTTGCGAAGGAGACCGGTTGATGCACTAGTTAGGAGATAAGAGTTTTGGGATGTTGAGTCAGCTAAGACAGGGTATGGAAGGCCCGAGAAGTATGGAATGAGACTATCCGAAGGGATCTTACTTTTCTATATCTGAGCCAGAGAATGACCATGACAGATCCTATGGAGGCAAAGAATCCATGTAGCATACTCAAATTAAAGTGGGAAAAAGATTTGTTATTGCTGTTATATGATAAAACAAAAAAATAAGACTTTAAAAAATATAATAAAAACTCAAGTTAGAAAAGAATGTTTTTCTAATAAAGTTAGTAAAAAATCATTTTATAAATCAACCCTTTATGCTTCAAGTTTAGGACTGGTTATTGAGTCATGCCTCGATGAGTCAGGCTCAGGCTCAGCTCGATAAGGGCTCATGAGCTTAGCTCATAATGCTATTGAGCCGAGCCCGAGCCATATTTTTGGGGTCGATAGCTTAACGAACCGAGCCCAAGCCGAGGCTCGCTCGGCTCGATAACTCAATAAGAGGCTCGATAAAGATTTATATGATATTTATATATTTATACGTAAAACAAAAAAAATAAAAGTATCCCTATGCAATTTTCCCATACCTCTGCCCCTCCTACAGGTTAGGAGTCATAGCCCAATTCCCAAAATCCCATTCCTGTCCATATATTTGCCCCCTGCCCACGCATTAAAATTTATACTTTTTTTATAAGGGGTTCGGGCTCGATCTCGGTTGGGCTCGAACGAGCCCAAGCTCGAGCCCGAGAGGCTTATCGAGCCCGAGCCAGGGACTGGCTCGGCTCGTTGGGCTCGATAGCCAACCCTATTCAAGTTCACTTAGCTAAAAAAATAAGAAAGATATGGGTTCTAAGAGTGAAGTAGATAATCTAAAATATAACATGATTAAATCCAAATGGAAAAGGGGACCACATGCTTTTTATGTACGTGAAACAAGAGCGCCCAATCATGAATAAAGTATGAAAGAAAACCAAGAACAAATGAAAGTTAATTAAAAACATGCAGAAGCAAAACAATACAAAGGACAATTATGGAGGACATTCACTCCCATCAAAAGATCACGAGGAAGATAGAACAACTCTTCCAAAAGAACACATTCACATCCTACCAAAGGCATCCACGTTGGTCATCTGAAGAATTGCATATGAACAAAGACCAAAGAAAGAGAATAATGAATCATTAATACTACCTAATCCAAATGAAGTACAGGACAAGTAACGTATTGAATACTTTTATCTTAACTCTCCTCCTTTTTGTTCCATATACTTTTCCTTCAACGAAAGACTTAAAGTCATAGCTTGAGATAGTCTTCGTTCCTAAAGGCCATGTTGGAGTCATAGCTTGAGCTAGTCTTCGTTCCTAAAGGCCATGTTGGTCATATGCTTTGATAAACTTTTCTTGGTTCAAATCCGCATTGCCTTTTTCCTAATGTTAAGGTCTAGTGCTCTTCACTTTGAACTTCATGTACACATCAATTGATTTTTTTTAATACCTGAAACAGTTTTACAAGAAATATATTTGGATTGTAACGAAAGTGCAAACAAGATGTAGGATGTGATAGCATCTTATATCAAAAGGCTAGCCGAAGAGATGCTAGGCGAGACAAATGGAATTCCAGGCTTGATGTAGAGTAAAGGGGCGTAAGAGAAGATTAAAATTAAAATTGACTGCAGCCGAATTTCTGTCGAATATCGATATCCAATTGAAATCGAAATTCGACCAAAATGGTTGAAATGACCGAAATATGGGGGCCCTAGTACAAAAAATGACCGAAATGATCGAAATTTCTGTCGAAATTCGACTGAAATTCCACCCAAACTCCGTTTCGATCGGTCACTGAAATGGTGACCGAAACCGACATTTAAGGCCTTGAAAAGGATAGAACAGAGGAACGATCAGGAAACGATCACAAACTACAAAATAGTAAAGAAGGAAGCAAACAAGGCCGTCAGTGAAGCTATGACAAATGCTTATGAAGTTCTATACACAAATCTTGATTCTAAGGAGGACCAGAAGGATATATGCGATTGGTCAAAGAGAGAGAAAGAAGGGCCAAAGATCTTTCTCAAGTGAGATCAATGTTGTTAAGGCAAGAGGCACTCCAAGGCACTAGGGGGTACAATACGACCGAGGCGTTAGGCACTCACCTAGGTGCTCGCATGAGAAGAGCAAGGTTCCATATAAATAAATAAATAAATTATGCATGAGTCTATATAACATGTGCACATATGCACATGTGTAGGTATGTGTAATTGTAAATTCATGTATGTATAACTTATATTTCAATCTTAGATCAATCCAATATATTTGTGGGTGTGTTTCCATGCACGTATATAAATGTGTACGTGTACATGTGTATACGAATATGTATGTGTATGGCTGTGTGTGTGTATATATATACTATCACCAAATTATACTTTACGATCAATACACTATTTATTAATGTGGATGTGTACTGTATGCATGTACCTGCATATACATGTATGTATACGCATTAAATATTTGTATTTGTGTGTGTATTCACATGTATGTATGTCTATATGCGTAAATATTTGTATAGATGTGTATTTGTGTATGAATATGAGTGTGCATGCATATGTATACATGTGTGTATATGTTTTTTATACATGTGTGTTTTGATTATTTATGTGTATGCATGTACTTATAGTACTTCAAACTAATATACACACACATACACATGTATATTCATAGATATATGTATGTAAATGTAGAATAATATATACTTTTTTGAATCAAAAGTATATGTAATATTTAGAACTAAAACATGAATGTATATGTATACAAATATATGATGAAAGTGTGTATGTATAAAGTACATATACATCCGTGTGCATATGTATCAATATGTGTGTTAATGATACTTAAAACTAATATATATCTAATATAAAAACGTAAACATGGGTAATAATAAAAAAAGTGGGCAAGAAACCCTACTTTTGTCTCAAATGGTTGCCCTGAGCGCCCAAAGCCTCAAGCTAGAAGCTCTCCTGAGCGGCGCTTGAGGCAAAATGCCTCGCCTGGAGGGAGGCAAGGCGCTAGAACCTCACCTCGCCTAGGCGCCTGAAGGCTTTTGACAATACTGAGTGAGATGCATTAAGGATGAGGAAGGGCGCGTGCTTGTTACTCAGAACGACAGAGACTATATAGAAGCAAAATTTTCATGTTTTTCATTGGGGAAGAAATAGAGAGATCACTTTGGGAGAACTAGCTAGTAGTGAAAATGACTTGAATCGTGCAAGCTATAGACGAATACAAAGTAAGTAAATGAGGCTTCGAAGGTTATGAAATATGGGAAAGGTGTAGGACTTGATAACATTCCTATAGAAGTATGGAGAGTTCTAGGTGAACGTGGTATGACTTGACTCACAAATTTATTCAATGTTATTTAGTAAAGCTTGAGTCTATTCCTTTTACTTTGATAATGGATGAGTTAACTAGTCACATTCAGGATGAGATACATCAGTGTATATTATTGGATGATGATATTGTGTTGATTGATGAGACTAGAGATGGAGTAAATAAGAAGCTTAAGGTTTGGATGGATGCCTTAGATACTAAAAGATTTCGTATAAGTAGGGCTAATATTTAACATCATAATATGCAATATTGCGATTGTTGGAGTATAAGTTGTATGCGTCATATATGAGGGAGATGGGTAAATGAATTTCACCAGGATCCATTTACCCCATCCATATGTTTAGTCCCACGTCTACCAGTGGTGGGACTTGGAGGCTCTGTGGAGGCTATATAAGGTTCCCCAAACCTCCCGTATCCATTGAGAGAAAAAGCAAATATGCCCCTTTGAGGGTCTCTCCCGTGGTTTCATCCTGCTCCTTAGGGAGTAGGGTTCCACGTTAAATCTTGGTCTTTCATATTTTATATTTCTGTTATTTTGCTCTGTTTATCAATTTCCGCTTCCGCTTCCTATTTTCTAACATGGTATCAGAGTGAGTTCGATTCTCGGGGAGTTGTGTTTGAAGATTTATATTCGAGATTCGATTATTTTTCATATTCTTGAAGATCATTCTAAGGAGTAATGATATTCTTTGTTCAAAGATCTGTTCATATCAGTCCGTGTCCTGGAGCTTCTCCTGTGTCGGATGGTTTCATTCATCAAGACTTAGGCATTCATTTCGTATCCAGATTTAGGGTTCCTGGTCTCCACATCAAGGAACCCAGATACCAGGCAGCGGCAGCAAAGCTCCAGGGAGGGGATATTTCCTCGCATTTGCATCAATGAAGCCTGCAACTTCACCTTTCCTTGACGGTGCGAGGCAACACAACAGACTGCATGTTCCCGAACGATGCGGCTCCCAGCCCGCAACTACAAGCTGCGCGCACCTCCTGGCGACGCGAGAAACTTCCTCCCACTAGCACAAGATGGCGCCCAGATTTCCTTTATGCGTCTCTCTACCCCGAACGGCGCACCATCCAAGCGAAGATGCCCCAGATTCTCCTATCGCTATCAGCCCCGCTCAGCGGAAGCACCTCCCAGGCATGCGCTTCTCCCTCCTCGCGAGTAGCGGCGCGGCTTTTCACTCCAGTTCCCTTGCGCAGGCGGCGCAAGGGCTCCAAGAGGCGAACCCTTCTATGTCTCGCGCACTCTAGGCGGATGCGCACAAGGGCACAAAACCGCCCAGGCAGCATCGCACCTCCATCAGTGCTCCAGTCCTTGCGTGTGAGTTTCGTGCGATCACAGATCTTCCTCTCAAGCAGCGGCCTCCTCCTCCTCCTTGAAGTCGACGCCGTAGCCAAGCAAACGAAGCCACCAGGAGGCGGCGTACCTCCCATCGCGATGCCCCTACGTAAGCCCCGATCGTTCGGTTATCATGACTCGCGCGTCCAGGCATCTCCTTTGGGAGGCGATGCCCCTGCACGTCTACTCCAGCCAGGCGGCGGCGTGCCAAAAGCCCTGGCGGCCTTCTACGAAAATTAACACCCTCTAGATCCCGCGCGGGGGCGGCAGGCGTGAGAGAGTGGGGTTCCCATCGTGGGAACCCTACGATCGATGGCCCCGCTTATTAAAAAAATTTTATGGGTTATTTGTTTGGGGGTCCCTAAAAAATATATGGGAGGGGGCCTGATCTCAAAAAAGGAGAAAAAAAGGAAAGGAGGAAGTCAAGTCACATACAAGAAAAAGGCGTACGCAAGAATTTCTTAAAAAAATTGGCGGCTCTAAAAAAGGGGAGAATTGAAATAGAAAAAAAAGGATTTTTTTAGAAAAGCCGAAAGAAAAATGTCACGGCTTATGTTTTATCTTGTCTTCTCACAACATAGTTGATGTCATGTATTCTGATTAGTATGGGAGAAAGGGGGAGTATATGTAGAGTCACAGGTCTATTGCAGATTCAGATGTCAGATTCCAAACCCAACTAGATTTTCCAGACTCTACAGATGATCAGTTGTTCAGACTCGATGTCAGCTTCCAAGTCTCCAGTTTCAGACACGCACGAGTATGCAGTCTTTTCAGATGTGCACATGTATGCCATCTTTTATCGTGGTCCCCATCATTCTTCTTGTTTTGTCGGCCAAAGTTTTCATGTGATCCATAGGGACTCCAGAGTAGAGGATCATTCCCTATGCCATGTTGGCAAGGGTTTTCACGTGGTATCATAGGTGCTCCAGAGTAGAGTATCATTCTCTGTACCAGATGGGAGAGACCCAGCTCTCCGATGAGGAGACTTCTTTCATATTCCATTCTCCTGTGACCGTGGACTTCGACGAGAATTGCACTTCCACGGCCTTTTCAGTTCGGCCCTTTTCAGAGATGGAGCAGTTGTCCACATTGTTGTGGTGAGCCACAGTACTCTGACGAGGAGACTCATTACTATTTGCAATGACTCTGACAGACGCAGTTCAGAGCACATGCTCTCAGACGAGGAGATTCAACAGACTCATACTCCAGCCCGTTCATCCTATTCACCTGCACGGCATGAGAAGCAATGTCCTCGACAGCAGCCGACAGTTGTGCGCGTTGAGTTGATATTGTCTGTAGTGTCATGTATTGTGAGTTGAGTTTCTTTCTGTTTGTCCAAGATGAGCATTGCATGCTCCAGCTTGAGGGGGAGTGGAGTATAAGTTGTATGCGTCATATATGAGAGAGATAAGTAAATGAATTTCTCCAGGGTCCATTTACCCCATCTATATGTTTAGTCCCACATCTACCAGTGGTGGGACTTGGAGGCTCTGTGGAGGCGAAATAAGGAGCCTCAAACGGCATGTATCCATTGAGAAAAAAAGCAATGAAGCATATGCCCCTTTGAGGGCTTCTCCCGTGGTTTCATCCCGCTCCTTAGGGAGTAGGGTTCCACGTTAAATCTTGGTCTTCCATATTTTATATTTCTGTTCTTTTACTCTGTTGATCAATTTCCACTTCTGCTTCCTATTTTCTAACAATGATATATCGACAATATGTCGTGGATATATCGGTATCAGTGGCCAGATGATATAAATATCAGGACTTATATCTATTTACCAGGTTTCGTCGATATATTGCAAGTCGGTGATATATAGCCGACATGAGGAATCTGCCAATGTAGATTTGCACCGATATCGGGCCCACATCTCTCCAGATCACCTAATTCGTTGCATTCTTCATCCAAGCTCTTCTCCAAAGCTCATGGTTACCTTCCTTGAAGTAACATCGAGATCTACTCCGATTTCTTTGTTGAAATTGTGAAATTTGTTAGAGCTTTTGTTCGTAGTTATTTGGCAATATATTATTTTATTTTAGTAAGGTTTGAAGTATTTATTGAGATAATTGGGAACTAGTTTGGGATTTTTGAGTTATGTTGTTAAATCAAGTTAAGTTATGGAAGATTAAAGTTAGTTCTTATATTTTAGACATAGAAAATAATGTTTTAGGTGCTTTATGTTAACTGATAAAGTCGGATCTCATGTTCTAGACATAGAAATTAAGATTCTATGGTGATTTATGTTAACTAAAAAATAGTAATTAAATAAATTCATGAACTAAAAATGAGATCTATATTTTTTGAGAAGGAAACAGGTGGCATACCACGTTGGGATCCACCGCAAAAGTATATATAGATAACTATAAAAAGATCGTGTTACAATCGCTTACATAAACAAGGACAAGCATAAAGCCCTATCGTGTTCAATTACATTTTCAGTACATATGTGCCCCTCAAAAATGGTGTCATTCCTAGCGCACCATATCGCCCAGAGTAAAGCAAAAGGGTAAGCATTGTCTTCGTGGCCGTGACCACAAACCGCTCTAACGCTTCCCCAAAAGTTGACGCAATCCTGCCCATAAACCAAGAGAAGTTGGCTCTGTTCCATATCTGACAAGAGGATGAACATGAGAAAAATAGGTGATAAGCATCCTCCAATGTCGCCACACATCTAGCACAAGGATCCACCCCCAACAGCAATCTCCGGTGGGCCTACGTGATCATGATATTGTTAGGGACCCTGCTCCTCCATATGATCATGTTATCAACAACCTCCTCATCCACCCCCTCCCCATCGTCCATCAAAAATCGATGTCTTACTCACCGAGAACCTACCATCACTACAAATATAATGATCCCTGTCCACCGACAGATCTTCCACGTGCGCCAAATCCACCAGTAAAGCTAAGAACTACTGAGTCTCGCGATCGGATACACCCGAGGAGAATGGAGACTACGCTCCATGCATTTAAACATATTTCACTGCCAGCTCCCTGTTATCAACCAACTGCATGAGGCATAGGTACCGATCGCCCAACACCCTATAACCCATCCAATCGTCCCGCCAAAAGCAAAGCCCCAACCCATCCCCAAGAACTGGTCTCAATTTCAATTCCATCTCCGGGATCACCTCAGTAATCCCCTTCTATAGCGACGACGGCAATCGCCACGGAATGACAGCTCGCGACATGGACACTCATAGATCTTCCTCATTAGTCTACATACCAGCTCATCAGATTTTCCCCGGATGCGGACCACCCACTTAATTATAAATGCTTTGTTCATCTCTGCTATCCGAAGAACTCCCAAGCCACCCATTTCCTTAGGCGCAGTCACCTTGCTCCAGTCCACCAAGTGCACTCCCTTTATTTCCTCCCATCAGACCAGAAGACTCACCTCGTTAAAACCTCGATCCTCGCACGAACACCCATGGGAAGCAGTCTCGTGGAACAGAAAAAATAAGAATGGCTAAGAGAGCATGCTTCAGAAGAACCAATTTCCCACCTTTCGAAAGCATTGACTCCTTCCACCCTGTGAGCCTCCCCACCAATCTCACTAACAGAATCTATCAATCTCGAGATTTTGGCCACCCCGCCACCAATGGCAGACCCAAATAAGTAATCAGCAGTGTGGTCGTAGGACAGTCCAAAATCGTCGCCGCACAAAGCACCTCCATCCCATTAAAGGGAAAAGGGTACCACCGTCGACTTTCCTCTGTTAATCTGTAGGCCAGAAAGGCCCCCGAAAATATCCAAGATAAATGGCACCCAGCGCATCTGCACCTCATCAGCCCCCAGGAACACCACAGTGTCATCAGTATAATGCAGAAGTGGGATGGATATCTCCTCCTACTCATAACCAACACACCAACCACCTCTTATAGCCAGCCTCATCATTACTGCCATCGTACACCACAATAACAAATACGAGAGGAGCCAAATGAAAACCTTACCTAATGCCCCTCTACGGTTGGAAAAAAACCCCTCCGAGTTGCCATTGACCTGTACGGAGTGGGAGACTGTTGGGACGCAACGCTTCACCCATGAAATCCATAAGCCCGGGAAGCCTCTCTTCACTAAAGAAACCCACAAGAATCCTCATTCCACACTGTCATATGCCTTGGAAAAGTCGACCTTCCAAATCAACCCCTTAGCCTTGATCCTTTTCCAGTCCGTCGCCATCTCAGACACCAAAACCAAGCCATCAGTCGTAGCTCTTCGTGGCACAAAAGTCGTCTACTCCGGTGAATTAATCTTGTCAAGCACTCCCTTCAATCTATTTGCCAAGGTCTTGGCAACAATCAGATAAACAACATTAGACAGAGCAATCGGCATGTAATCCTCCACCCTGCTCGGTGTATCCTTCTTTTGAAGCAGAAAAATTAGTGCCTTGTTCGCGTCTCGAAACCACAATTGCCCTCTCAGAATTTTGCAAGCCCCTCCATCAATTCTTGCTTGATCACATCTCAAAATTCCTGATAGAAAAGTACCGGAAAACCATCCGAGAATGGTGCTCCATCCGCGTTCAGCTAAAACAATGCTCGCCTGGCTACCTCCTTCGAGAAATCCCTCACCAACGAAGCCACGTCCGACTCAGGGATGTGCGAGACACCATTCCCCTACCAACCCCATCTAACCCTCTTGTGTCGCCTGCTGAAACCCTGGAAGTGCGACCGCAACGCCTTCCCCGTCGCATGATCTCCCTCTACCACCTCGCTACCAACCGAAACCGAGTGAATCAGGTTGATGCACCTTCTCCCGTTGGCCATTGCGTGAAAGAATCTCGTGTTTGCATCCCCCTCTCGTAGCCACCGCAACCTGGATTTTTGCCTCCAAGCGACCTCCTCCTCCTTATCTTCCTTGAAAATCTCCTCCAAGTGATTTCCCCTCACGCTCATCTCATCAGCAGGCAGAGACCACTCATCCTCAAGCATGTCTAGACGTTGAAAGCCTTTCGGGCCATGTGGTGCACCCTCTTCTCCATGTTGTAGCTTATCAAGAATTTCCTGAGTACCATAAGCATGCTTGCAAGCCTGAAAGATGTTGAGCCCATCACGGAACAACCGACCCAAAACTCCATCACCACCTCCCTAGACCCTCCTCTAAGAGCCACAGCCTCTCAAATCTAAAGAACGAATGCGGACAGTCAGACTCCGGAATACCATAGCAACAACGTGTGATCCAACAACGTCCGAGGCAACGCCCAAGCTCCAGGCAACGAAAAGGCCATCAGCACCTCAGATGACATCATGAACCTATCAATGCAGGAGCATGAACGCGAGCTCCACCATGTGTATGTACAACCAGCAGTGTCCACCACCTGGAGGCCCAAATCATCCGCCATCTCCGCAAGCGCCAAAAATCCGCAAGCTCTCCCTCCACAGCCCATGGGCCGATCCTTCGGATACAGCGTCACATTAATGTCCCCGGCAATGATCCACACAGCATCCGGAAACCTTGCCCTCACCAACCACATATCATTCACCAAGCCGCCAACACCATCCCCATTGTAAGAACCACATACATTTCTGGTCAGAATCACCAGTCCATCCACCCTACGTCGCAGTAAGATTGAGAGCGAGAATGTCCCACGGACCTCCTTATCCACCAATACCAGCAAAGCTCCATCCCATCCGTCACAATACCCCCATCAGCCCCGATAGCCTCTATGCCCTTAAACACCAGTCTAGGACCCTCAATCTCCCTCTATTTGCAACTTAAATCCCCTGAAAGCTTAGTTTCCTGCAACATGGCAACGTCTGCTCTCTGCTCCATGAGCATTCAACCCACCACCGACCGCTTCACACACTGCCATAGACCCCTTACATTCTAGGTTAACAGCTTCGTTTAGAAACCTTCGAGACCCCTGACAGTAGAACCAAACTGATAGTGTCAGCAAGTCTGGGCAAAGGGGAAACATCCACAGATGTAGGACGGGAGCTCTCTCCAGCGTTGCGTCGTCTAGATCAATCGCAACAACCAATCCAGGTAGAGGTGGAGTTCCCGTAAGCGTCAATCGAAGTGGAGGAAGACCACTCCCGCTACTCAGAAAGACTCATCGGATCGTTGGGCAAAGATCCGAAACGAGGCGACAGCGGGGACTGACTCCAATGGCGGCTCCAGGAGCACCAACGTGCCCGACTGCAGAACCGGACTCAAGCGTAGAACCGGGTTAGAATGTAGACCCGAGTATGAAATCGACTGTGGGATCGAGGTTCAACTTCGAGACCCGACTCACCCTCCAATGTAAAGCACAAAAGGAACCTGGAATCAAAAAAGGCGGTTGAAGCCACGCAAGACCCGCCTCCCCCGGTTGTGTCAGACCGATTGATGCAAGACGGATACCCCCGCGGGTGCCCCGCAACTCCGAATGCGAGAACATCACTCGTTGATCCGAAACTCAGCTTCTGAAAATCTAAGCCTTCGACCAAAATGTCTGCATATGAAACCTACCCCACAATACCATCATAAAGTTTCTTAAGCAGAGCGCTAAGGCAAGCTGACAGCAGACCCACACAAGAATCATTTCATAGGGTCACGACACACCGCTGCGTGGTGGCCCTATCTCCTACATCACAAAGACCCTCGAAAACTTTCTCGACTAGTCACCATTAGTGAGATATTTGGGGGAAAATACAGGATTATGAGTTATGTTGTGAAATGAAGTTAAGTTAAGAAAGAATAAAGCCAGATCTCATATTCTAGATAAAGAAAATAAGATTCTACGGTGATTTATATTAACTAAAATGAGTAATTAATTAAATCTGGAAATTAAAACTAAAAATAATTAGCAAATAATTGATTATTCTCCTCATATGTTTCGTGATTGTTTGTTGTGTAATTTATTTGCAGATTTCAGGCTTCAGTAATCAACATCACGGGTTGACACTCTGGTTCGGAATAAGATGTTCTAGTCATCAATTGGACAGTTGAGAGATTGGTTGGAGGTATACCACTGCTCCAGATGGCAATAAATCAAAACCACAGTGCAACATCTGTGGGAAGAAATTGGGAGGAGGGGCAATTACAAGACTGAAGCGCCATCTAGTTGGCAACAACAAGAATGTTGCCAAATGTACTCATTGTCCAAAAGATGTGAGGGAGTTGGTGAAGGCCAACTTGAAGGGGAAGAAAGACAAGGATGTCGAGAGGTCCAGAGGGGCCGAACAGTTTAAAGAATTCATGTTCGACAAGGACTTCAATGTCCTCTCCAATTCAGACGATGACGGTTGTCTACCTCGCTGACATTCAGACCGCAGCAGAGAGGAAGGCATACAGGAGGGCGATAAAAGCGTCTATGAGTGAGTTCGAGAGGAGGGAACTCAGTGGTGCATGTGGTGGCTTTCATGGTGCTGGTGGCAATGGGAGTGGTTTTGGAGGCACACCCATGGCCTCAAATTTCAGCGAAATTCGGTCAAATTTCTGTTGAATATCGATATCCAGTCGAAATCGAAATTCGACCGAAATGACTGAAATATGGTGGTGCTAGTACAAAAAATGACCGAAATTTCGGTCGAAATTCCACCGAAATTCCATCGAAATTCTATTTTGGTCGATACCGAAATGGTGACCGAAACCGACATTTAAGGCCTTGGGCACACCAGTACCACCACCCACCAAAAAACACAACGCGGAGGGATTGGAACCCTTCTTAACAAGGAGTGGGTCCATGCAGTATATGCCAAGCAAGGATCTGAGGTAAAAAAGGGTGAAGGGGATGTTCGCCAATGCACAAGAGAGAGTAGGCAAGGCCATCAACAAGCTCTTTTTTGGAGAGAGCATTCTAGCCAACATTGCTAAGGGACTTTTTTTGTACCACACTACTGATGAGATCGTCGCAGCGGGAAGGAGAGTGAAGGCTCCCATATCAAAGGAGATAAGGAACACGTATCTCAGGATGGAGAAGGAGGAGATGAATGAGTACATCTCCGAGCAGAGGAGATGGCCAGAGTATGGGGTAACTCTAATGTGCAATGGATGAACGAGCTACACGAGGAAGTAGATCAACAACTTCCTCGTTTGGAAAGACCATTTTTTTGAAATCTATTGATGCAACTGAACATGTGAAAGACTACAAGTACCTGTTGAAGTTGATGAATGACGTCATCAAGGATGTTAGGAAAGAGAACATTGTCCATACAGTCACGGATAATGGCAACAACTTCAAGAAAGAGGGTGATACAATAATGAACTCTAGCAGCTACGGCATTTTTGGACGTGTGCTGCAACTGTATAGATTTAATTCAAAAGGACTTCAGCAAGAGAAAGCTCGTCTCAAGGTAGTGGAGCAAGCACGGATGATCAACACACTCATTTAAACCATTCCTAAGTGTTAAAGTTGATGAGGCTGATGTGCAATGGTGAGCTAGTGAGGCCTGGCATCGCATGCTTTGCAACCAAGTTTATAGCATTGCAAAGCCTCAAACAACACAAGACATGGTTGAAGACCATGTGTTTCCAAGGTGAATGATTCGAAATATATGAAGCTCGGACTGAAGGAGGCTGGAAAGTGGAGTCAATCATCAATGATCTCCACTTTTGGGATGACGTGACTCATGTCACGAAGATATGGATTCGATTGTTTCTGCATTGTGGATCGTAGACATCGACAAAAAGCCCACCATGGGAGTGATCTACGAGGTAATGTGTTGCATGAGAGAGAAGGTCAGAGAAGCAGTTGGAAGAGGATTCAAGGCATGGTTGGACATCATAGACGAGTGTTGGTCCAAGACGCTCTCACATCTTTTTAAGGCTAGTATGTAAGAATATTTTTTTTCCATATTTGATAGCACTTAAGAGTTTAGAATATGGATTAAAATCTGAGAATTGTTTGTGTCCAGCTTGTTACTTCAATCCCAAATACCAATAACAGAACAATCTTGGTACAAATGCTGACCTTCTAGCAGTTGTACAAGTTGTGGTGGAGAAAATCCTCAAGGACGAGAAGACACAAACCTCGTGCATGAACGAGGTAATTTTGATTCCGTAATCTAGAGTTGGAGTAACAAAATATTCATTATGTAACAATTTAAGAGTACAAACAATGTGTGGGTCAAGTACTTCAGGGATGCCTTGGGTTCTTTCAGTAGAATCACCGCAGTTAATGGATGGGGCAGTACTCTTCCAGGTAAGGAATAAAATGAATAATCCCATTGACTGTGTTGTGATGCATTACAATTATTGATTTATCCTCCTTGGATTTTCCGCAGCCGAAAGGTGGTTACTATAAGGGATGGAAGCTCACAACCTACGAACAGTGGCAGTGAAAGTATTATCCCAATTTGCATTTATTGGTGGTTGTGAGAGGAACCGGAGCACATTCAACTTGATCTATTCAAAGAAACTGAACAAGTTGGGAGAACAGAGACCCCATGATCTTGCCTTCGTGCACTACAACTTGAGGCTGAAGATGAAACATGCAAGGGAGGAGCAGGATAAAAATACACAGACCCTATTGATCTTGCACACATTTTCAAGTGCACGATGACGATGCCGATAAAGATGTTATGCAGAGGTGGATGAATTCCAATGGTGCTCCAGTGTTTGTTCAATCGAGAGGCATGCCAAATAAGAATATAAGCCAGCAAATGAGAGCAGAAGTTGGTGATTACATGGCCAGATACGAGCGAATCACGAACCCTCTTGGAGTCATCCACCTCTGCACAATATGTGTGATATAAGTGTGTATTTGAAGGTTATTTGTTGTTTTAAGATGTGGATGATCTTAATTTCTGAAAAAAAGGGCAAAATGGATTTTTAAGCCATTTCTAGCATTTCCACTAATATCGTCGATATATCGTTGATATATCCCGATATATCCTTTTTCGAGTAGATCGATACGATATAGATATCGTTATTTCCTACACTGCTTAATATATGGAATGGACATTTGGTGGAAGCAGTAGTGAAGGAATTGATGTGAAGATTGGTGGTGATAACATTCAGAAGAAAGATTCTTTTATGTATTTGTGATCTATTTTGCAACATGATGGGGAAATTACTGGAGATGTTACTCATAGAATAAAAACAGGTCGACTAAATTGGAGAGGAGCCTCTACTGTTCTTTATAAGAAAATTCTTTAGAAAATCAAAGGAAAGTTTTATGAAGAAACCATGAAACATGTTATGCTCTATGGATCTAGATGTTGGCATGTGAACCATAGAAATGTGTAGAGAATGACAGTAGCAGAACTGAAAATGCTAAGGTGGATGTGTGGTCATACACGCAAAAATCAGATTCAGAATGATGAGATCAGAAGGAAAGTTAGAGTAGCTCCAATAGAGGATAAGATGAGAGAAAACTGCTTGAGATGGTTTGACCATTTGCAAAGGAGATCGATTGATGCACTAGTTAGGACATACGAGTTTTGGGAGGTTAGGTCAGCTAAGAGAGGGTATGGATGGCCCGAGAAGGGTCAGAATGAGACTATCCGAAGGGATCGTAGTTTTTCGGATCTAAGCATGAGAATGACCTATGATAGATCCAATGGAGGCAAAGAATCCATGTAGCATGCCATACTTAATGTGGGAAAAAGCTTTGTTATTGTTGTTATATGATAAAACAAAAAAATAAGAATCTAGGATAATATCATAAAAAACTTAGGCTAAAAAGAATGTTTTTCTAATAAAGTTGTAAACATTATTTTTAAGGATCGACCCTTTATACTTAAGTTCACTTAGAGAAAAAGTAAGAAAGATATGGATTCTAAGAGTGAAGTAGCAAATCTAAAATATAACATGATTAAATCCAAATGGAAAAGGGGACCACATGCATTTTATGTACGTGAAACAAGAGCGCCTAATCATGAATAAAGTACGAATGAAAACCAAGAATAAATGAAAGTTAATTAAAAACATGCAGAAGAAAAACAAAGGACAATTATGGAGGACATCCACTCCCATTAAATAATCACAAGGAAGATAGAACAACTCTTCCAGAAGGATACATTAACATCCTACTGATATCTCTCTGTCCATGTACTTTTCTTCTTCTTACTTACCGCTTTTTATTAATAAAGCTTTTGGGGCGAGCACCACGCCGTGTCTCCCCGGAATCGTTAGATTTCAAAAAAAAACATCCTACTGAAGGCATTCGCGTTGGTCATCTCAAAAACTGCATATGAACAAAGACCAAAGAGAATAATGGATCATTAGTACTAATTAATCCAAATGAAGTCGACGATAAGGAACTATTGAATACTTTTACCTTAACTCTCCTCTTTTTTGTTCCATATACTTTTCCTTCAACGAAAGACTTAAAGTCATAGCTTGAGATAGTCTTCTTTCCTAAAGGTCATGTTAGTCATATGCTTAAATAAACTTTTCTTGGTTCAAAGCCATGTTGGCTTTTTCCTAATGTTAAAGTCTAGTGCTCTTCACTTTGAACTTCATCTACACATCTATTGATATCAATGAAAGTAGTTGTGGAAAGAGTTAATGAAAAGTTATATTCCTCGTAGCCCTATAGCTCTCTTGTATAGAAGAAAAGCTCTACGGGAAAATTACAAAAAGAAGACTAGAGAAATAAAAAAACATAAATAAAGACGTAGAGACATAAGTATCTCAACACTCCCCCTCAAGCCAGAGCATATATGTCTGTCGTGCTCAGCTCGGAACAACAATGGTGAAACGAACCCCTTGCAAGAGCTTTGGTAAACATATCTGCAATCTGATCACCTGATGCAACGTGAGAAGTGGTAATAAGCCCTTTTAGATCAAATCACCGGTTTAATGACAATCTACTTCAATGTGCTTCGTTCTCTCATGGAAAGTTGGATTATTAGCAATGAACAAAGTCGCTTGATTATCACATTTGAGATGTATAGGAAGAGGCACCTCAATAGCTAGGTCAGTCAGGACCGACTTGACCCACATCATGTCTGTGCTCCCTTGGGCCATGGTGTTATATTCTGATTCAACGTTGGAGCAAGCAATAACTGTTTGTTTCTTACTCTTCCATGAAATCAGCGAGCTACCAACAAAAACAGTAAAACCAGAAGTGGACTTCCTATCCTTGGGACACCCAGCATAATCCGCATCTGCATATCCAGTAATTGTAAGAGACGTATCTCTTTTGAAAAGAAGGCTTGTACCAAGAGAAGACTTCATATATCTTAAGATCATGGAGAAGGCTTGTACCTTGATCATCATGCAAACTGCATCCATGTGTGCATGTCTGGGTCGCTTCATAAACTGACTTACTTTGCTTACATCAAATGATATATCAGGCATGATAATAGTAACATATAACAACTTCCCTTCTAGCTCTATGCACCATCTCTTACCCACCTCCTCAGAGTCATCATCATAGAGCCTAGCATTGGGATCCATTGGTATAGTGGCAGGTTTACATCTTGTCATTCTTGTCTCAGATAGAAGCTCAGTAACATACTTGCTTTGCGTTATAACCATACCCTGTTGATTTCATGGAAACTCCAATCCAAGGAGGTTACATAGCTTGCCAAGGTCCATGGTCACAAACTGTCGTCCAAGGAAACCCTTAGCTGCCTGAATGCCATGTTCATCACTGTCAGTAACAATGATCTCATCAACATAAACTAGAATAAGAAATGTACCTTGTTGAGTTCTCTTAACAAAGAGAGAATGACCTGCAGTAGATCTGACAAACCCATTCCGTTCAATCAACACGGAGAGCTTCTGAAACAAAGCCCTCGGACTCTACTTAACGCCATATATGGCCTTGTGGAGACGGCATACCATAACCCTCGTGATTGTTGCATGTAAACTTCCTCATGCGCATCTTCATACAAAAAAGCATTCTTGACATCTAATTGGAATAGTGGACAATCACGTACCACGGCAACAGCAATAAGAATCCGCAGCGTAGAGTGACGTGCAACAGGAGAAATTTTCCTGATAATCTATCCCATAGGTTTGGGTGAATCCACAAGCAACCAATATGGCCTTATATCGATCCATTGTACCATCAAATCAATGTTTCACAGTAAATACCCACATGTTGCCAACAATTGACACACCAGGAGGACATGTACAACACTCCACGTACCCCGAGACCGTAAAGCTGCCATCTTCCGCCATCGTCGGACGCCAGTGACTACTCTACAATGCCTTCTGATAGGATCGTAGTATCTCCACGCTTGACAGTCCCACAACAAACCTCTGAAAATCCTCAGAGAGACGTTCCAAGGAAACATGGGAAGCAAGAGGATGCATAATGCATGCATGCCTCTGCTTCCATAGAGCAATAGGTACATCCAAGTCATCAGTACTCGCAGAAGATGTATCATCCGGGGCATCTTGCACGTCAAGTTGTACATGCAAATCACTAGTGCCATTAGAAGAACTCAAATTCTCAGAACATACCTTGGGTGTGCTAGATGATGAAGGAAACACATGAGCATGAGGTCGACGCTGGTAAACCTAGGGAAATAAAGTAGGTGTCGTAGGTGGTGGTGGAGGTGATGGGGAGGAGGTGGTGGTGGTGACGATGATAGTGTACTGGAGATCAGAGGTAGAGGCATATAGACTTCTTATGCGTACTCTGAAGGAATGAGCTTGTCACCTACAGGAGAGAAATACATAATGGACTCAAAAAGGTGACATATGCACTAGCATAGTACCTTTGTCGAGCAGGGTCCAAGCACTGATATCCCTTTTGGGTCTTAGAGTACCCAACAAACACACATTTGACAGCTCTAGGAGAGAGCTTGTCAAAATCAGTAGACATCTGATGAACAAAAGCCACCGAACCGAAGATACGAGGCGTGAGTGAGAGATCTATCTAGAGAAACGCAATCAAGAACGGGATCTTTTCCCCCAGAATCGAAGATGGCATATGATTTACCAGGAAACAAGTAGTTAGAACCGCGTCCCCCCAATACGAATGAGGAGCACTGCTCTGAATCAAAAGAGTCATGGTAACATCCAAAAGGTGACGGTGTTTTCGTCCGGCCACCCCATTCTGTTAAGAAGTATACGCACAAGATGTCTGATGCACAATACCATGAGATGTAAGAAACTGAGAAAACTGAATACTGCAAAATTCTAGGGCATTGTTTGAATGTATAAGCTTGACATTTGCTGAAAAAATGTTCCTTATTCCATTAATAAAGGACAGAATAACAGGACCAGCATCAAACTTGTTTTTAGAAGAACGATCCAAGACAATCTAGAAAACTCATTAACTGCAACAAGATAAAATATATGTCCTTGATGATCTGGGACACGACCGGGACCCCAAATATCAAAATGAATTAATTCAAACAGACTATGACTACTCCGACCCTAACGACTCTAGAAAGTTGACCGATGATGCTTCCCACTGAAAGGTAGAGCTATGAGAAATCTGTGGAAGAACGTAACACAGCTTTTGCAGAGGAAGATGACCAAATCGAAGATGCCACGTATAAGGAGACGTAAATCCAGTGCGAAGAGAAGAGGCACTAGCATAAGGAGATTGCACTAGTTTGTAAAGGCCTCCTTTCTCACGGCCAGATCCAATCACATTGCCCGTAAGAATGTCCTGAAACACAAGAGCAGATGGATCACATATGGCACGACAGTGTGAATCCTTGGTGACTTGATTAGTGGATAGTAAATTCATAGAAAATGCGGGACCTTAAAGAACATTTTGAAGCCGCATTGCGGGAGTTAACTGCACTGCTATCACAACAGATCGTCCAGACTGTGTTGGACTGAAAGCACTAAACCAACCTTTGTCACCACAGAGATGATAGGATGCTTCTGAATCCATGATCCATTCAAACAAATCTACCATGTAGATGCTGATGCAGAGGCAGCTACCTCTGAGGATAATGAAGGAGAGCTCGTTGACCCAGGAGTAGGCATAATCTCCTGAAGCCGCACCACAAGTTCATCAAATCTCTGATCAGATGCAGGTGAAGAACTGTCAACCTGCTGGATATGCTCTGACACACGTGTTGATGCTAGGAACTCATGCTTGGAATAGCATGTTTCCTAGAGTGACTTGGCCTGTGACAGTAAGTACAAGGTTGACGATGGGGCTGACTACCCCCTCCCTTTCCACGACCACCTCAACAACGATACGGTGTAGGACTCCACCTACCACGAGATGCTACCATAGCTGAAGACGTCTGTGACAGCTGTGTACCACCAGAAAATATGGGAGCCTACTCAACCTGCGTTATGCCTCCTTCATAGGAGGTATGGTGGCATCAGTAAGAATCTGTGCTCTAGCTGCATCATACTCAAAGTTGAGTGACGTTAGAAAAACTCTGGTCATCACTAAATCCCTATATGCCTTGAGCTGATCTGGTGTGGCAGTCAAGGGAATGTAACCGTGTAGCTTCTCAAACAAACCCCTTAGAGAAGTGTAAAGGGTATGGAGAGGATGATCATTCTGCTTCGACGTGAAGATGTCATGCTGAAGTTGATGAATCTTCGACTTTTTCTTTGCCAGAGAGTATGTAGCGGCAAGAATGTCCCACATAACCTTCGTTGTGGGCTGACGCAATACGTCATTGGATATCTCCATGGATGCCGTTTTAGAAAGTCAACACATGCATAAGCATCGTCTGCCTCCCACGAGGTATTAACCCCAATCCTATTAACAGGCTCCTCATGTGCGAGGATGTGCTTCTTGCCATTACATTGCATTAGACTCATGAACTACATGGCTCACAGTTCATAATTTGTTCCATCCATCTTCACAATGGGTGATGGACCTTTGAAGGCACCCAAGGATGGAATATGTGCATTGTTGTCTGACATGATGACAACGATCTCTAAGATTGGGGTTGCAAACTGGAATAACAATGTCTACACATACATATAGGAAGACGGTTGTGGGTGTAGACTCATACCATAACCTCTTCCATCCACGGGAGGCTTCTTTAGGAGCCTAGGATGGCTTTAGAGGATCAAAAAACTGAACACTAGGAACCAAATCAGACCTCCTAATTCATGATCAACATGAAAAAGAGGTGCGACAGCCTTCAATAGGCGACGGCAGCCTGCGACGGTGGTTGGAGCCGCTGCTTCGGCTTGCGGGTGGTGGCAACTGGTTGCGCCCGGCGATGCTGCTTGCTGGTTGCGGTGACGGGCTGTAGTCGCTGCTACTAGTGGCGATTGGCAGCGACGATCGCACAAGAAAGGGGGTAGGGTTTTTGGTATGGTAGGGATCTAGGGCACAGGCTCCGGTCTAGGAACATCACTCTGATACCATGTGAAAAGAGTTGAAAAGAAAAGTTATATTCCCCATAGCCCTAGAGCTCTCTTATATAGGAGAAAAGCTCTAAGGGAAAATTACATAAAGAAAAGTGGAGGAATAGAAAAACATAAATAAAGGTGTAGAGACATAAGTATCTCAACAGTAGTTACCTAAGCCGAACAACATCAGAGTAAAAGATTATCTCACATGAATGATGGATATCCATCTTATTGTCGCACAAGCCAGCACAAAGAAAGAAGTAATGGTTGGGAAAAATCATGTCATACTTGATGGAATTAGCCATATAAGCATGATTAAAAGCTTGTGCTTAATAGTTATCTAAAAATGTCTTCAAAAAGTCTTAAGATATCATTTTAAAATGTAGTTAAAAATAACAAAAATGCACATTAAGTTTGATGAAAATTCTAATGATCAAATAAAGTCAAAACATGGTCGCATCTTACAATAATTTTGTACCGATGCATATGTCTCACAAATTGAACCAATAGATGTAAATGATGCCCTCAAAGATAAATTAAATCATAGATGATTGCCATGCAAGAAGAAATTAACCGTTTCACATATGCAAAATTTAAAGGATAGAGCATAGTTTTTACATTTTTGATCTGTTGTGTTTCTCAAAGCCATGCATTACATAGTTATTTATTGCTCAATATAACAAGGGCATCATTGACATTATTATATGTTAAATGTTATCCACGAAATAGCATAATGTAATGTAACAAAGGGCATATCTTCTTTGCGCATCATATTGCCATAAAATCCCACCATGAAGAATAAATTATCCACTCACACTATCAAGCACAACAGCTACACCTACCCTCCCTCAGCATAAATTTATATAAGCATCTGAAAATGTAACAGAAAAGATAACAGCATGAGCCCTTTCATATTCACATGGTTAAACCAAGTTGAATCTCAATCTAACCCCAAGAAACGGGATTTAAAGCAATTGCGTTGTTGTTCTGTGAAAACCCAAATGCTCAGCTCATGATCATTTGCATCAATATTATCAGCACATGCGCGCGCGCACACACTCACTGACAACTAATGTAACACTTACCAGGGAAAAAGACAATAAGGCCTTCGCTTTTCGGAACTGTATCCACAGGTTCAGGAGTCCGGCTACGCGATGCAGCATCACCTTCTTGTATAAGATCACCTTCTTCATCAATACCCCCGTCAACAATGGCCATAAAATCATCTGTCCTTACAAAGTTGCCAGCAGAACCAATCAAGGCCTGATTTTCTAAACTACGCTTCGCATATTGCTCCAGGAAAGGTTCTGCTTCGGTAAGATAGCTGGATGCTGACAATTGTTTATTTCCATATTTTCTTCGAATATAAATGGCCCTAAAGTGGAAAGATCTTATTTCTAAGACTCTGCTAAAGGACATTCCCAAATATTGATTAAACACGGAGATCCAATTACCATTCATCCAACATTTTGCTAAGCTGTCTCTGTTTTCTTGCAGAAGTACCCCAATTTTTCATCTGCCTGCACATGTCAAGAACATAATCGAATTGAAAGCAAAATTGAACTGACTGATTTTATTTTCATATTCAACACATTGCATCACATAACTAAATTTAGAAGTCAAAGCGACTTCCACTATTTATTCCATCTGGGTTATTTCCTTAAAATGTCTTCCAATTTACAAATTTTATCTAATTAACTAATAACAATAAAAGCAAAGAGAATCAATTGGACACATTTTGGCATTAAATTTCTTCTGATGCGGACAAAATTATGGGGTGCGAACAAAGTTTTTGCATAAAAGAAGCATTTTGCATATACAGATTTCCTTGAAATGCATAACATGTTACATCTTTTACAAATTAACCACTATCAAATAAGGTCCTTGACTGAGAACCAATACATAAATCTCCTTTGGATGTGGCATATCCACCAAAAATGTTAGGTTGTGAAAACAGTTTTTGCATATCAAGAACTCTCACATGATCTTTAAGGGAAAGGACCATTTCCCTTAAAACTAATAATTTAGAACAGTAAAGCAAAAATTCATTAAAAATGAGCAGCTTGTTAATAACAAATTCAAGTGTACCTCAGATAGTAGGTTTTGTAAGCAGAAGGACCATCCTTGAATAGTATGGATAAACCATTCCGTATTAGAAAAGTCCGTATCTGCACATTTCGATAAATTTAAATCAGCCTAGGTAATAAGAAAAATAATCTAGAAACTACTTTATATTACCAACTACGAAAATAAATGATGATCACAAATGGAGGAGGTAAAAAAGAATACTGAAGGAATAGACCATTTCCCTTGACCCGTGAAAAAGAAACCTTAATGCCTGGGTTTCAGTTGGGGATTCCAAGTACTGGTCGAGGAAAATGACCCCAATTAAATGTAGCACTCAACGCCTCTTTCCCGTTTTGCACCACCAATCGACAAGAATCATCCACCGCTTTATCTTGAAATCCCAAGAAAGGTGTTTGGACTTCTGCATCGAAAACCAACACCATCGTCGCTGATTTTCCCGATGGTGAAAATCTTCACTAGAAACCTCCACCATATCCAATTGGAGAAGGGACACCTGACCGGCTTGTAAGAACAGATGCAATGGTATCAAGCTTGGGAGCCCTTAAGCCACGAGATCCATTTTGCTGTCTGGGTGCAAGCCATCTTGAAGCCACGAGATCCATGTTTCTGTCCGGGTGCAAGCCATCTTGAACCACCACCATGAAGTCCCTCACTGAGGAAAGGGTCGCTCCAAAGGGAGGCCGAATATTGAGACAAACATCTGTTGATCCTATGCCAACGCTCCAAACTAAAGATGTGGCCTATGTAATTTCATATGTAGTAGCGTCCTATCATCTGTGCAAAACAAAAGGTGCTGGACTTCCACCTCGGACAAACCTTGAGCACACAAAAAGGACTCCCAGACAAATGGCATCCCATCGACGAATGACCCACCTAGCACATCTCCGAGCAAAGCAGTCATAGCATGCAGGTCTTCCATAGAGCCCTCCCCCACAATTAGTCCCGCTAGCAATGCAGCAATGGTGATCTATGACCTGATATGCCTCTGCCATGATGTAACATCCAGGATCCGCATCAAGCCGAACCCGATCCAATTTGGATTTAATTAACCCAATAAAGTTATTTGTCAATATTAAACAACCTAAATCGATCAATAGATCGCGAATTAAAAGTTGTTCGGGCAAAATCAACCAAAAATCGGTCGCATCGTAGTGCTCGTCAAAATCCGACATCCGAGGCGCGAATACGGAAGACTTTATTATCTCAAAGAAATAAATAAATTGGTAAATAAAAAAATAATGATTGCTACAGTAATTTCCAGGACAGACATTTGGCTTTCCATCTTTTTACACTTGGCAATATATAAGACCACATCCCTTTGTATATAAACCCCAAATTATCTTCAACCCTTTCCATCCCATTTCCTTCTCTTCAGCCGAGAGAGAAGAACCCTCTTCCTCATGCATATGGCCCGCCCTGCTGCTTGACATGCAGCAAATTCTGTCGTTGCTGCATGTGCACCTACGAATGTTGCATGTGCAGTTATCATTGAAGCATAAGAACAGCCCTTGATGCTCCTGTGCCGACCAAAGCAGTTGGTGGTTACATATGTTTGATATCCACTGCATACTAGTGATCCATTTTCCTCTATTCCTATGAATCTAAGGTACATTCTCATCTCCCTTTTGCTGCCATGCATGATGATTATACCTTTTTGATTTCCCCAATTGATGTCTTTATCATGTGTAATGTGTTAATTTTGGGAATTTTTATATTATTGATGCTATTTCATCAAGATCTCCTTCCAATTTTGATTGATCATCCAGACTAAACTGATGTGGCGTTATAAGTTTGAAGAGTCTATTCTTGTATGGCATTTTTAGTATGCCGAGTAAAGTTTTTTCCAGTTTACTCGAGATAGCAATCTGTTTGTCCAAGTTCTGAAGAATTTGTTGAGGTATAATTCATGTTTGCATGAGGTAGTGGTCTCTTTTGAGTGCCAATCCATTTCTAAGTAAATATCTGTGTCTCTTACAAAATTGTAATTTTTTTTGTAAAGGGTCATTTGGAAAAGCTTAAATTCTCATTTTTTTAAGTAGAAACATACTGGTCAATAAACTTACAATTCAAGTGGGTTAATTTTCAAAATATTAATACTTTGGAAGTGCTACAAAATTTTCCTTGTAAATTAGTATACTCGTTTCCTTTCAAGTTGAAAGCATGAAGAATAAAAGAAGATGCACTGGAACCACCAGATTCACAAATATAGATGTGGGCTTTTGGGTTCTCCTTAGGAATAAAATTATATAATGACCCAATCTATCACGATTTAATTAGACTCAGTTTAATTCAACAAATTAAGGGTTAGGATGATAATGGTCTAGAGTGTGGCTCACTAGAGAAGAGGTGGTGATAAGTGTTACCATGTCGTATAATAAATTTCAAAAAGATATGAAATTGGTTCTGCTTGTCTTCAGAAATATAAAATTTGTATTAAGATATGCTTATATTTTCAGGAACAATATAAACACATGGTTTGAAATATGCCTCTGGTAAGTCTGTTGTTATAATGGATATTGATCAATCCCACTATCCGAAGTACTTGCCAAGCTTATCAGGTCATCGTTACTGGGAATGCTCCTAATATCTGCCTACATAGAAACTTTACATTTTTAGAAGTGAAGTTAGCAAAGGAACCTGAGGAGCAATATATCTAATAAAAAAATGATGTTAAATGATGTTATTAGTAATTCACCTTGCTATAGGTTAGTACACCTTGCTGTTCATGTCGGTAACATCGAATTGACATCTCAGATAACTAGGGTATACAATAGGAAAATTTTAAAAACATTGTACCAAACAAACAAATAAATATATATATATAAGTGACTTCCCAAATCAAAAGAGCAAGCTTTAAAATGCATCAGGTTGAGAACCTTATACATAGAAATGTGTTAAGAGGGGGGGATACCTCCCTTGCATTAACACATAAGGGATGGGCACATTGAGATTTTGGAGTTGTTATCGAAAAATGTGGAAGGATGGACATCTAGTAACCAATAAAAAAAAGAAATACTCTAATCCTATGAAATCATTAGAAATGATTAGGCTAATACATCACATCTATTTTTAGGTCTCTTGAATTACTCCGTGAATACACATGGTTTATTAAGAATCGGTACTGGCTACAATTAAGAGTGCCGGTCACAGTGACCATTACACTTGACCGTGCGAGGGTGCGGTGATCCTCAACTGGGCGGGAGATAGGAAGTCCAGTTAGGGCAGCGGCCGCCAAGTACGCGGGTCTAGGATCCCAATCTCTTTCACGGTTTTTACGCGAGCTCGCAGTGTTTTTACGCCTCTTTGGGATCCCGACTTTGACCAGTTCCACTGACCCCTTTGTTTTTAGGATACCCATGCGGGGAATCCTCGGTTTTCAATTTTTCGTACGAGCTCGTTTGCCCGTTACCGGTCGGACCATTTTCTAGAGTGACTTTTCCGGAGAGTCTTTCTCACCCGTCTCCGGGAGTTTTGGAGTAGATCTTTCCCTCTATTGGACCGTACTTCCAATTAGAGGGCGAGACGGAAGAGCCTTTTGTAGGCTACCTCACTGCTTGAGTTTTGTTTACTTTCGTCAGCAGACTTAGCGATTCTACATCCAAATCATCCATGTCTGCATCTAATTCATCTAAAGTTACATCCGAGACAGTTACAGTTGAGGTTTGGAGGAGTTATAATCAAAGTTGAGTTGGTAGGAAGTAACTAAAATTGGATTTGAAATCCCCATAAGCTAGTGGATGTGTTGGGAACTTAGTTAGGATGTATTATACAACACTGCATGCCTACGGAGGCACCCCAACCCTAAGGCATTATTCACGTCTTAGAGTCATAGTGTGAGGTCGCACACTGACCAAGACCACAGACTATCCACTACACTTGAGAACTAAATAAATCAATAAACATTTCCAATCTCACCTTTCCCATCGTCAAAATCCACAAACATGATATCTGAATAATATGAGAATATATATATACACATATACTTATGAACAATCAATTACAATATAACTATATTTTATATGGAAAATGTTGGAATAAAGGGTGATTAGGGGAAGGCACATACAAGTCACTTGGAAACTTTTTTACATTTCAAGTAGATGTAAATTTTAGATATTTCTACCTTTATACTTGCCTCTTTTGCAACCACTTTAAATACCATTTTCTTAATAAAAATATGACATATGGGCGTACCGACGCTCGTTGATACCTCTTTTTCCTAACATGTTATGGCAGGAAAGGAGCATGCTGCTCAGTAGCTGTTGATGACTTCTGGTGATCGTGAATATACCAGAAGGTATAATATCTTTTGTTGTAGCTTTTGTACTATCATATTATAGATGTTATTTCCTTTTCAGTCTAATATTGGGATATGTGAATGTACTGCCAGCTTCATGTACATTTTGTAAATTTATACATGAAAATTAATGGGAAAAAAGTTGGTGGCTCTTGTTGGTGTGTTGTTCTGTGGTGATACAATGTTGCTTGAATGTGAATGTCATACGTAGCTTCAGCGCGAAAAAAAATCCTGGATTTTCGATACTTTTTTCTGAAGTCCAGAAAATAGGGGGATACACTCAGTGGTGCTCGCCCCTGCTTTATTAAAACAGAAGAAAGGAAAAAGAGGGAAGTTTACAAGGTATCAACCGCGATACCAAACAGGAAGCTAAACCAACATCCAGTCGTCAACTAAACGTGTACATTGTAAAAGCACATTCTCTTTGTAAAAATGTTGCCCCGCAAAGATAGCTTCATTTCGGGCCAGCCAAATTGCCCATAATCTCGCCACGGGCCGTAGCAGCTCCCCACGCTCTTTACTTTTGTTTGCCACCAATGAGTCCCAGAAAGAAGCCAGATCCGTGGCGTACACCCAAGCATCAGGCACCTCCTCCCAAACTTCCAACACCGCCGGGCATGCAAAGAATAGATGCTCCAAAGTTTCCACGGCACTGCTGCATAAAACACATCTATCAGATATATTGCCAAGCAACCTCGCGCAGCGGTCCCTCGTCATCAACCTCTGCCTACGAAACAACCAAAGGAAGAAACCCACCCACTCAGGTAGCCTCAACCCCAAACAAAAACCGCAATCCTGTACCACCCCCTCCAGCCGCGGAAGAGGGGATGTAGAAACCGCCACATACGCCTTCCAAGCCGAGAAGCCCCCCTCCCCCCTCCACGACCAGTGATCCCTCCCGCCCGAGGGAGGACCGGCCCCCTTGATGGTGTCCAAAAGAAGGAGATAATCGTGAAGCCTCTAATCTGAGAAGTTATCACGGAAGAGAGGGAACCAACCAGCCTCCGACCAGCAGGAGGCGACGCAAACATTTCCATCAACCGCCAAAGCGAACAACCAAGGGAACCACGCACAAAGAGGTTCCTCCCCCGTCCAAACATCCATCCAGAATCTGAAAGTACGACCATCACCCAGTACCGGAGTAAGGAGCGACGAAAACTTAGAGAGAACATCAAGAACCCCTCTCCAAAAAGGCATTTGAGGCCCCAACCGAGCAGCCACAACCGGAAACGCCCTGTATACACCATGAATCTTCCGCAAGAGCTCACAACATAAATCTTCACCTGGACCCCATAATCTGCTGGCCCACTTAAGGAGGAGGGCCTCATTAACATGGTCCAGCCTCCGGACGCCCAAGCCCCTGTCGCACTTCCGTCTCGTCACCTCATCCCACCCCACCAAGTGCATCCCTCCCGAAGACTCTCCATTCTTTCCCCACCAAAACCTCCTCATGAGTTTCTCGAGGCGATCGTGGATCCCCACCGGCAAAAGATTGTTAGATAAGAAATATACCAGAATAGAAGAGAGCACCGACTTAAGGACGATGAGGAGCCCCCCCCCCTCGAAAGCAAGGCAGATCTCCACCCAGCCAACTTTCTCCACCACCTTGGACCAATCTCTCAACCTAGCCCTGCCCGAGACCAGCGGCATTCCCAAGTAATCAATAGGCAGGGCGCAAGGCTGCGAGCCCAAAATCGAACCGTACTCGTCCACCTCCTCCGCAGTAAGAGCAAACGGCACCACCTTCGACTTGGCGCCATTATTGAAGAGACCCGACATCTCACTGAACACCTCCAGCGTCGCCGACATGGTCGAAACCTCCTCAGGACCCCCCTCAATGAAAAAACGGTGTCATCGGCATATTGGAGCAAAGGGACCACCACCCCGTCACACAAGAACCCTTTCGAGAGCCCACAATCGACCACCTGCAAGCCATCCGAGCAAGCACATCCGCAGCCACAACGAACAGAAGAGGGGCAAGGGGGCAGCCCTGCCGGACCCCCCTCCTAGGCTGGAAAGAGCCCCCCTCAAGGCGTCCATTAACCATGATCGAGAACGAAGTCGTAGTGACGCAACGGCGCATCCAAGAAATCCAAACCTCCGGGAAGCCCCTCCTCCGCAGAGCCGACCAGATGAAACTCCAATCAAGGCTGTCATATGCCTTCGCGAAATCAACTTTCCACAGCACACCACGACTCCCCTCCCTCGTCCACTTGGCAATCATCTCCGAGGCCATAGTAACACAATCCGCAATTTGCCTCCCCCGAACAAAAGCCACCTGCATAGGCGAGATAATGGAGTCAAGCACCCAGGCCAGCCTCAGAGCGAACACCTTTGGCACGATCAAGTACAGAGCATTCGAAATAGCAAATGGGCGGAAATCATCAATACGCTCGGTCGCGGGGGACTTCGAAAGCAACACAATGAGAACCTTATTTATCTTGTCAAATCCCGCATTACCATCACAGAACTCGGTGATCACCTCCCACACCTCCTTCCCACCACATCCCAAAAGTTCTTGTAGAAAGCCACAGAAAACCCGTCATGACCCGGAGATCCATCCGCGTTTAGATCCCACATGGCCGCCTTCACCTCCTCCATCCAAATCGCCCTCGTCAGCTCCTCACAATGCGAGGGCGACAGCGGTGGAGCCCCGATCCCCGCCCACGTCCAAACCCTCGGGACACGCCTCCCGGAGAACTCCTTGAAATGAGCCACGATCGCCCGCCCCATAGCCTCATCCCCCTCCACGCGTCTACCACTGATCGTGATCGAGCGATGGGAGTTAGACCGCCGCCTCCCACTGGCCACACGATGGAAATACGCCGTGTTGGCATCCCCCTCCCTTAACCAGGAGACCCTCGACCTCTGGCGCCATTCCGTGACCCTCTTCAAATCCTCCTCTGCGGTCTTTCTGAGCGGCCAACCGCGCAACCAACTCCTCCGGTTGAAGTTCCCTAACCCCCTCCAATACATCAAACTTGTTGACCACCCCTCTGCCACATTCCTTGCTGCAACTCTCGCCGCCCTCGACTCCTTAAAGATAGCCAGCCTCTTGCACAAAGAGTCGAGCTTGCGAACAAACCTCGACACTGCCGAGCCCCCCACCTGCTCCTGTGCCCATTGGTCAGCAACAAGATTCCTGGCTCCCCACCTCGAAATTTTCGATACTTTTCTGCGATGACATGCAAATGTAATGGTGCGAACGTGTGTAACGGGTATCTGGATCCGAGGGGTTTCACACATGACAACATATATTCATGCCACCAGTAGCCCCACCATGATGCATGGGATATCAACAGAATAAGAGTTCATTGAACCACCAGGATCTGATGTCGCCAAAACCTCTTGTACCATACATGACGGTCGGCAATGTCCAACAATACCACAGCAGACACACACAAAATCACTACTGCAAGAATTTGTTACATGATTGTCCGTAAAGCATCGAAAGCAACGAAGCACCCACAAGGCCGACATAGACGACCTTGGAGAACCCTGCGTTATAGTCACCAAAGGAATGCCACACGACGAAGCAACAATGTCATTGTCATTAATCTATACATACTTCCCCTTCACTCTGTGTTCTTTCTCACATTCTTCCTCTCCCTCCCGCTCACACTTTGTCTGACGCATACCCCCCCCACACACCAATCAATACATGATTCTTGTGTGGGTCTGTTGTCAGCTGTGCTAGAAAGGTGTGGAGGATGTCGTACATTTTCTGCTACTTTTATTTTATGTATCCATCTTATGTAATTTATCCATAGGCCTTTTCTATATAAGAGAGTCTAGGGTTCTCTGGAATAAACAACGGATTCTATTCTTCCAACATATCCAAATATTGCAGTAAATCTCCTCTACAAGGATACTGCAAAGACGATGTGGGAGAATCTTGAGTGTGCATACTCCCAGAAGACAACCAAGTCCCGACTCTCCGATATATACACAGAACTGGTTCGCTACTCAGGGAGATTCGAGTCTTGTCGAGTAGTACAGACTGTTAAAAAGTCTGTTTGAGGAGCTCCTTATTTTTCAGACAGCATGTTGTGAACAACAGACGGGAGAGCGTGTTGAATGGCAAGTCTATAGATTTCTTTCAGAATTGCATCCACGATACAAGCTTGTGAAGGATCGATTTCTGGCGACTGATACACTGCCCACCATTGAGACCATCTTTGATCGTCAGGAGGAACATGAGACACATGTTGAGCATCCTCCCATCATACCATTTGCGGATTACATCCCGATATGCATCGTCAGGAAACAGAGGACGATCGAGTTATCAAGGAGGACGAGGTCGTGACTTTGATCGAGGTCATGGCCATGAGTCAGGACGTGGCCGTAACTTTGGTCGTGGATGTGGACGTCTACCATTGCTCATTATCTAACGTGCATACATAGTGGACGCTGGAATCATCCATATGAACATTGTTGGGCGAAGTTTGCCATACAACCTAATGCAAATAACACCTCTGAGAGATTCGTATGAGGCATCCTATGATACCGCTGACGACACGTACGATCATCCCTCTGGTGGAGAACATGCACCCTTTATGGCTTCTGAATATGCATGTCTAAGGCAACTACTGCAGAACTCCAGCCCCTGTCTCTTCCTACAACCCTGATTGGATTACTGACTCAGAAGCATCCGCACATCTGACGAGAGAAGGCAGTCTGCTTACCTTTCACAGTAGTCTTCCTATGTGAAGATCGTTCGAGTTGCCAATGGGGGTTCATTGCCCCGTTACTGCAAGTGACACGGTAGAGTTTTCCTATAAACTACAACGGACTGGAGTTCATTGTGCTCCTGCTTTCCAACTTAGTCTATTATATGTTCAGAAGCTATGTACTAAGCTTAGTTTTAACATTTTTTATGAGTTCTGTTGTTATTTTCAGGACATCTGAACGAGACAGATTTTTGGTGGGGGCATGAGAAGAATGACCTCTATTATCTTGGCATCCCATCTGATTCTAGTTTTCGTGGCGCACAACTATCTCCGACGATCCCCTTCTTTGGGACCTTCACATTTGTCACCCTTCCGCGAAGCAATCTCCATGATGTTCCTTGAACTCTCAAAGCTCGAGCCATTTGAGTGTGAGGCATGCCAGTTTAAGGAACATCATCAAGCATCTTTTCCGACACATATTGAGCCTCGTTGTGAAGTACCATTTCTCTTGCCCATCGTGACATAAAGGGACCATGTCCAGTCCGTACTCTGAGTGAATGTAAGTAGTTTATTGTTTTTTATGATGGTTACAGTCGATCTCCTTCGGTCTATTTGTCAAAAGAAAATTCATATATTAATAATATTGTCAAAAAATTCTTTCACTATATCAAAACTATTTTCTCAACTAGCGTTCAAATATTTCACAAAACTCTTAGCAAAATGAGGTAGCGGAACAAAAACTCATGCATCTTCTTAACATTGCTCGCTCCCTTCTCACTCAAATGAAAGTTCCTAAAACCAACTGGGGAGATGCAGTACAAATTGTTGTTCGTCTGATCTACATGGTCCCTTCTACATCTCCGAATGGGTCCACCCCTTTTGCGCTCCTAAATCCCAATAAGTCACCCTTTCCTCTACCTCTGAGAATTTTCGGGTGTATAGCATTCGTGCATAATTTTCATACTACTGACAAATTGTTTCCTCGTGCAATCAAATTTTTCTTTCTTTGTTATTCTCGTACACAGAAGTGTTAAAGATTTTCTATGATCTCGCTAGGCATCAATACTATATCTCTGCAGATGTGACCTTTTTTGAACAGACTAGCTTCTTTACTCGGTCTGTCACGAATATACCTTTGGATATTTCTCCTCGACCCATTGTGTATAAGCGCAAGCATACTTCTACCCCGATTCACAGAAGGATGACATGCCAGCTTCAAGCACCCTGACCACTAAGTGCCTCGGATGATCATCAGGAACTTTCCATCACTCTTCACATAAATAAGAGGCAATGTACTTTTCATTGCATGTCTCATTTAACTTTTATTGCTAGGTTATCATGCTCTAACAGAAGATATGCAGATGCTCTCATGACTAATTCTGTTCCCAGAGACTATAACAGTGCCTTTAATAATGATGGTTGGTGACATGGAATGAAAGAGGAGATGGAAGCTCTCACTTCTTAAGCGATATTGGCTCGGGTACGGTGTCCCATGAGGTCTAAAGATGGGTCTTCACGAATAAACAATCACATGTTGGGTCCATTGACAGACTGAAAGCAAGGCTTGTGGCTAAAGGCTTTACACAGGCACATGGATTGATTACTTTGAGATATTTTCTCATGTTGCACGAATGGGCTTTATACGGACTATTCTTTCAGTAGCAGCCAAGGTTTGAAAAAACTAAAAACGGAACGAGGTGGTTTCCCTGGAATCGAGACCAGACGAAGCCTCGAGGCGTAAGCCTCAGTTTACAAGGATAAATATCTATAAAAACTACAATAAATATATACTAATGAAATTTTATATATCCTGACCAACATATGATATATATCACTATAAGATATGATGAAATTATAAAGATAAGAACATTGAAAGAATGATATACAAATATATGTGCCTTTTTACTAATCCGCCATCGAATCAGAGAATGAATTAGTTGATATTCCCGAGAATTCTAACTATCTGACACAAGTTGAAGAACCGTTGTTTGTCCTTCTCGGTATATTCCATAGCTTATTATGTAACAACTCCTTAAAATTAAGTTTACAAGTAATGTTTTACATGATATTTGTGGATTCGTATGTTTAAGGGTTTAATTTAAGAGTTTTTGACATGATTGGACTTGATTCACAATAAATTTGAACATGAAAGCTGCCAAATTTAAGCATTCATCTCGTATATTTATATCCTAAACAACTAGACCTTTATAAACATATGAATTTGCTATAGGACAAATGATTTACATAAAAAATAATCTGAAATTAAAAAAAGCCTCAAGGACCGCAACGACAGCCTCGACCAACTGAGGCGATCGCCTCTCAAAGACCCCCTAAGACAGTCGTTCTAAGCCGATTCCAGGCCGCCTCTCCTCGAGGTGTACGCCTCATGCGCCTTGAGGCGCATTTTTTTGAACCATGATAGTAGCAGCAAATAAGGCATGGCATATCTTTCATCTCGATGTGAAGAATGTTTTCATGTATAGCAATCTTGAGAAGGAGGTTTACATGATGCAGGCTCCTAGTAACGAACTCGAGGGGGAGAGTGTATGTCATCTTTACAAGGCCATCAACGACCTAAAGCAGAGCACGAGGGCATGGTTTGACAGATTTACTACAAAGATCAGCACTCTTTGTTTCTAGAGAACAACATCTGACTACCCTAGATTTGTCAAAAGACAGCCAATAGGTACTATCATACTTGTTGTGTACATCGATAATATGGTTGTCACAGGTGATGATGATGAACATGTACTAGAGACCAAGGCTTTTCTTCAGAAGGTCTTTATCACCAAGGACCTCAGTCAACTTCACTATTTTCTTGGTGTAGAAGTATTACGCACTACAGAGGCACTTCATCTCTCACAGAGGAAGTATTGCATGGTCATCCTGATGGAGGTTAGATTACTTGGATGCAAGCTCTCTAGTATTCCTGCATACCCGAGGAAACACTTCACTTACACATATCTTGTTTTCGAAGATACTACACGATACGGAAGCCTATTGGGAAAACTTCTTTACCTTACTGTCACTAGGCCAGATATATCATATGCGATGAGCAGAGCTAGCCAATACATGAAGCAACCGTGTTACAGTCACTGACAGGATGTTCTTCAGATCATGTGCTACTTGAAGGAATCACCGGGACGTGGCATCTTCTATGGGGCAAAAGGCTACACTAATATTATTGTATATGTTGATGCAGATTATGCGAGTTCACCTACGAATCGTCGTTCCAAGACATGATATGCTATAATGGCTGGAGGAAATCTTGTTACTTGAAGGAGCAAGAAGCAGACTGTAGTCTCAAGATCCAGTGCAGAGATAGAACACAAGGCGATGGCTCGGGCGACATGCGAGATTACATAGCTATTGACCTTTCTTCAGGAATTTGGCATTTTTGTCATTCCTCCTATTCATATATATTGCGATAACAAATATGCTACATACATTGCTATTGTTAGGGAAAAGAAGAGATATGTTATTCCATGGGACCTTAGGCTCTCTTATATAGGGATTCCTATGGGTAAATTACATAAGAGAGACAATAAACATAAAGAAATAGAAAACAGTACAATAACATAGAAATATCTCTGAGTCAAATTCCTAAGTAGTACCTGGGAATTACTTAAATACCCAGGTTCTACGAAATGTTTTTTTACTCAAAAACTATAAAAGGTGTCGCATGTTGAACATGCGACACATCTAAAGTTTTTATTTACTCAAGAACTACATATATATCGCATCTTAAATATGTGATATACATAACGCATATTGAATATGCGCTATTGCGGCTAAATAAGGCCCGCGCCTATCGGTCTTGGCATTTCCCCGCTCTTCCATCTCCTCCTGCACCCGTGCCGCCTTCGAAGCCCACTGCCCCACCCGCGAGATTTGATCTCCTCCTCTGTAGAAAACGCTCATTTTGGTCACTCCTAGCCCCGCGGAACACTCCTTTTCCGTGGTTTCATTGATTGTCACCGTCGTAGGCGCCCCCGCGTCCCACTAGGGCAAACCGGTTGTTGCGAAGATTTGGAGTTGGTAAAATTTTTTCTTGATTATTTTTTGTATCATATGCATAATATTTTCATTTCTTGAATGTATGACGTTTGCTTGTACGTTGTCTCACGTATTAGGTTAGAATGGAGCAGTTATATTGTATGTGTCTTTTGAGGGGTACAGTCATGTGCGGATCATCGACCAACGTAAGGGGGTTTGTGCTAACGCCTAATATGACGTTCGATGAGATGTTGAACTTGGTTTACCGTAAGTTCAACCTGGATGCCGATAGTCAAAAAATCCGATTATTACATCGCATCCCTCGAGGCCCAGGGGAGGAACCATCATTTTCATCTATTGTCGATGATGATGATGTGCAGGCAGTTCTTGTGTATGCTCGCACCATTGGAAAATCAATGTCTACCGACATTTATGTTGAAGATGCATCTGTGAGCGAAGTCCCCACTGATGTGACTAACAAGGGACCGTCTGTAGTCCCGAGCACACAACCAGCAGTTGTCCGTAGCCCACAACCCAGAAATGTCCCAACCATGGAACCCTACTTTGAAACTGATGCGCCTGTAACGCAGCCATGCACGGATCAGGATTCGGGCATGAGTGAGCCGTTGCTGCGAGAGGTTAACCATTGTTTGGATGATTTCATCGCTTGGGGGTCCGATGATGACCTGGAAGAAGGTAGCGAAGATGTCGAAGATGATCTGATGGACGAGGAGATCCCAGCTGATGAACAAGGCTCCCATATTATTACACCTCGTATACCCTTTTTTGGGGTTAGAGGATCAAATACTCGTTCGACATATGAAGACGACATTCGACGGAAGTCTAGAGTTGATGGTGTCGCTGACGAAATTCGCAAGGGTAGGACGTTCAAATGTAGGGAGGATTTGGTTTACGTTGTGAAGAAGTTCCACATTTTGTCACATTTTGACTTCATTGTCAAGGAATCCACCAGCTTCATATGGTCGGTTTTTTGTACGCAGAGATCGAATGGCTGTGTTTGGTATTTACGAGGACATTTCAGAAAATTTGATGGACTGTGGGTGATCTCCAATGTTGTTGGGGCACACACTTGTATAAACCCAACAGTAAATCAGGATCACCCTCAATTGGATAATTCATGTCTAGATCATTGCTAACCCTTGTTAGGGATGACCCTAATGTTCGTGTATCAAGTTGTAGAGCTCACATCCACGAGATGTACAACTACTAGGTTACAAAGAAAAGGGCCTGGGATGCTCGGAGGAAGGCCATCGGAATTGTATTTGGTGACTGGAAGAAGTCATACGCTGAAATGCCTTATCTATTGCATGCAATGAAGGATGTTATTCCTAGGACTGAAATTGATATTGCATACAGCGACCATCCTGATCCCCGGAAACCGCTTTGCCGCAGATTTGAACGGTGCTTTTGGGCATTTGGGCCTTCAATTGAGGCATTCAAATATTGCCGCCCTCTGATTAGTATTGATGGTACACACTTGTATGGGAAGTACAAACAAAAATTGCTCATTGCTTGCGGGAATGACGGGGATAAACATATTGTTCCCCTTGCATTCGGAATTGTTGACGAGGAATCCGCTCCTTCATGGAAGTGGTTTCTATCGTTGGTGCGCATCAGGGTAATTGGCATACGAGCAGGACCAATATGTATCATCTCAGATCGGAACGTTGTATCATCAGTCCTTGGTTTCACTTATCGCTCTACCACATCTGCATGATTTCGAGTCCTCTGGGACACTGAGCTGGGGATCCGCAGTACTTGCATATCTTTAGAGACACCTATGTTTAGCAGCAGACATGGCGACCGAGGAGATTGGAGGTACCGATGACATCCGCGCCCGTCTCCCGGCCAACTCTATTAAAGGCGAACGCATTTGGATGGCGGAAGTACCGTTGATATACTTCCACATTGTGGAGTACTACTACCCAGACCGTTTCTTGAGACAATTTGGAGGCCTTCAAGATATTCCACGTCCTTGCTTCACCTTTCAGGACCTCCATGCAATCGATTTGAAGGGGAAAGTGCATGTAGATTGGAGGGCAAAACACTGGTTGCATATTGCCCACTGGGATGAGCGGGAAGATAGAATTGTTGGTATCAATCGGTCCAGAGGGATATTCGCGACGCCCGCATACGAGCAATGGTATCGGACCATAACTCGAAGATTTGTCGGACGTTAGGTGCAACTCTGGCAAGCAACGTAAGTGCTCCAACTAGAAGTTTGTGGTAAATTAAGTAAGAAAAATCCTACAAATTTACCTTTACGTTTTTTTCCTTGGGTGCAGCTCGCCAAGTGGAGTCGTGTGTACGACATTGGACACGAGGAATGTCGCGAGATTGCGGCACAAGTGAAGGCGGAAATGACGGAATGGTTGTCGTTCCAATTTTCAGATGCGGTCACGTTACATGAGGAGCGTGCTGATGTGGCTAGGGAGGAGGCAAGGCGAGGAAGGGCAAGAGGACGGGGAAGAGGAAGAGGTCGAGGCAGGGCGCGTGAACAAGTGGCAGAACCCATGGACTATGAAGAAGCCGTTGCGGAAGATGAGAACCTTGCGCAAAGAGACTTCTTCACACCTGCCACCGAGCGACCACGGGACGACTTGCCAACGCCTCAGGCACCGTTGAGGCATGGATTGAACGCCACCGAGACACAACCAACTTATTGCACACTAACGCCGCCGCCGATGCCAACCTTCGACGAAGATGTCCCAGGGCCCTCCCAAATCCACATGATAGACGAGGCGAACCGGCTGTTACCATTCCATCCTCATGATTCTACGATTACATACCAGTGGAGGAAAAAGCGTTGACTTGGAATCATTGTACTTTTTTATATGACACAAAAATGTGATGTATAATCGTGGACAACTCTATTTATATTAAATGTTTGGAATGTCTTTCTGGATCACATTATTTATCTGTGTTGTGAATGTCTGTTTCCATAGCCTGCTTTGGTGATTGTCTATACATCTTTGAATGCGTGAATGCGATGTCTATTTATATTAAAGACATGAAATTGGCCATGCTTTTTCATGGGTTTTTATGACATGTCGCATGTCACCCATCGGACATGTTGCAAGATGACTAATGGTCAAACCCACAACTTCAAAAGCTCATATGACCCAGACCTGGCCAAGCGTTTTCAAGGGTTTATATGATATGTCGCATGTTCGACATGCGACATCGGCGTAATTCCCTGGAAACAGACCAGGACCGTGGCCACTCATTTTCCAGGGAATTTCTCATATGTCGCATATTGGACATGCGACATCTGGGAAATTCCCTAGAAAGAGACCAGGACCGCGGCCAGTCATTTTCCAGGGTTTTTCTCATATGTCGCATGTCGAACATGCGACATGTGACAAATTCCCTGGAATGGCAAGGACGATAGGCGCGGGCCTTATTTAGCCGCAATAGCGCATATTCAATATGCGTTATATATATCGCATATTCAAGATGCGATATATATGTAGTTCTTGAGTAAAAAAAATTTTAGATGTGTCGCATGTTCAACATGCAACACCTCTATAGTTTTTGAGTTAAAAAAAACATTTCGTAGCACCTGGGTATTTAAGTAATTCCCATGTACTACTTAGGAATTTGACTCAATATCTCTACACTCCCCCCACGATGGAGCATAGATGTCAATCATGCTCAGCTTGGATGAACATTTCTGGAATGATCCTCTTGCTAACACTTTGGTGAAGATGTCAGTTGTCTAATCTCCTGAGCTGACATGTGATGTAGAGATGAATCATGTCGCGTATATAGTGACAATCGACCTCAAGTGCTTTGTCCTTTCATGAATCACAGAATTATTAGCAATAAATAAAATAGCATGATTGTCACATTGCAGTCATATGCAGTGGAATATATATGTGTAAATCTACAAGGACTGCTCGTACCCAAATCATTTATGCGCTTGCTTGGGTCATAGCTCTATACTCAGATTCAGCACTGGACCTAGATACCACAGTCTGTTTCTTACTCTTCTCTGAGATAAGGGAGCCTCCAACATATACGGCAAATCATGTGGTTGATTTCCTGTCTTTAGGACACCCTACACAGTCAGCATCTTGCGCAGGCTGAGATGGTAATATCTCCTCCCTTTCTTAATAATAATCCTGCACCTTGGAATGACTTGAGATATCGCAATATCATGTTTATAACATCCATATGCACCTGTCGAGGTTGTTCCATGAACTGGCTAACGTTGTTGACAGCAAAAGAGATATCCGGTCGGGTAATGGTGACATAGAGAAGTTTTCCCACCAGTTCTCGATATATTCCCTTGTCAACTTCCTCAGTGTCATCATCATACATCTTGATGCATGGATCCATAGGTGTTGTGGCTGGACGACACTCAAGCATGCTTGTGTCGCTTAGTAGGTCAGTAACATATTTCCGCTGGGTCATCACAAGCCCTTGCTGATTCCTAGCGACCTCCAGCCCCAGAAAATATCCAAGAGTTACAAGGTCTTTAGCAACAAATTCATGACCTAAAAATTCCTTCGCTCTTTTGATCCCCTGTAATAAGTATATCATCAACATATATCATAATGATCGTCGTACCTCTAGCAGTCTTCCAAACGAACAAAGAGTGATCGGCATTTGATCTAGTGAATCCATGTTTCTGAAATAAATCTGAGAGCCTCTGAAACCAAGTCCTTGGACTCTGCTTAAGGCTATATATTGCCTTATGAAGTTGATAGACCTGACTCCACTCCCCCTCAGCAATAAACCTTGGCGGCTATTGCATATAGACTTCTTCCTGCAGATCTCCATTTAGGAAAGCATACTTCACATCAAGTTGGAATAGGGGACAATCTCGGATCGCAGCTACGGACAGCAGAATCCATAGAGTAGAGTGCCTCACAACTTGGGAAAAAGTATCAAGATAATCCATTTCATATGTCTGTGTGAATCCTCTGGCAACCAATCTGACTTTGTATCTATCAATGCTGCCATCTGCATTCTGTTTGACCGTAAAGATCCATTTACAGCTCACTAAGGATGCCCGAGGAGGGGCCGGTACCAAGTTCCATGTACCTCTAGACTAAAGAGATGCCATCTCTTCGTCCATAGCACGATGCCACTAGTCGTCTTTTAATGTCCTGATATGTCCATGGTATAGCCACGGTAGATAGTGCCACCGAAAAACGTTAGAACTCTCTTTGCAGACGAACGGAGATAACATGAGACGCAAGTGGGTAGGTAGCACAAGTACGTCTTGGCTTCCAGAGGGCAATTGGTATATCAAGATCTTCATCATTCATACATGTGACTAGATCGTCTGGCACATGCACTTCTTCCTGTTGAGCCAAATCATTAGACCCAATATTAGTGTTAGAACATCCCTGGGGCGTGGTAGATGATGGGTCATGAGCAAGAGCAGGGGCAGGCCGTCGACTGTAGTAGTATGGTAGAGGAGAAATCGAAACATTGGGAGGTGGTAGGATCAAGGTGACTGGCGAGGAAGGTGGTGAGGTAGGTGGCAAAGATGGAGAGGAGGACGTGGCATCAGAAGGTGGTGGCGGTGGTGGTGGTGGAGGAGGTACATAAATTTCATCATCTGCTGTAGAGGATGTCAATTGGTCACCTGTTGGGGAAAAATACATAATGGATTCAAAGAATGTGACATCTGCGCTTACATAGTGCTTCCTGTGAACCGGATCATAACACAGATAGCATTTCCAAGTCCTGGAGTAACCTACAAAGACACATTTGACCGCCCGAGGAGAGAGCTTGTCAAGACCAGGGGACAACTTGTGGATGAAAGCCACGAAACCAAACACACGAGGGGTTGATGAGACCATATCCTTGTCGGGAAAGACTAGAGAAAAAATACTTTGCTCATCCAGTACAGATGACGACATTCGATTTACTAGATAGCATTCAGTGAGGACTGCATCACCCAAAAACGAGAGAGGGGCATTACTCTGAACGAGGAGAGTACAGCAAAATCAAGGAGGTGATGACGTTTTCTTTTGGCAACCCCATTCTATTGGGAGGTATAAGCACGCGTTGTATGATGAACAATACCAAGGGATGAGAAGAAATGGGACAAAGCACGTGTGCAGAATTCCAATGCATTATCAGTTCGCACAGTTTTAATAGTGGTAGAGAAAAGATTCCGCACTTCTTTAATGAAATTGAAAAAGATACTTCTAACTTCTGATTTATTCTTTAACAAGAAGACCCAATATAAGCGACTGAAGTCGTCTACTGCAACTAAATAAAATATGTGCCCTTGGTGATCAGGGACACAACTTGGACCCCAGATATCGATTTGAAATAACTCAAAAGGTGAGCGATTGCTCCGACCCTGTCGACTGGGAAACACGGACCGATGATGTTTCCCTAACTGACGTGCTTCACAGTTGAATGTTGTGAGGGGTGAGAATTGCAGAAGAACTCCACGAAGTTTCTGAAGAGGAAGGTGGCCAAAGTGCAGATGCCATAGGTAGGGAGAGACGGATCCAGTGGAATGAGTAGATACTCCAGCATACAGGGTCTGGACCAGTCAGTATAGGTTGCCCTGCTTACTGCCACAGCCAATCACCTTTCCCGTAAGAACGTCCTGAAACACAAGAGAGGATGGGTCAAATATAGCTCGACAATTCAAATCTATAGTAATTTGACTAATAGATAGCAAGCTCATGGAGAAATCAGGGGCATGCAGAACATTATGTAATCTCATAAAGGGGGTTAAGATGATCTTCCCCTACCCTGTAATAGGGGAATGAGTCCCGTCGGCGATCACCATTGTCCATCCTGAAGGAATTTGTCTGTAAGTCGTGAGCCAGATTTTATCACCGCACAAATGGTGTGTAGCACCAGAGTCTATGATCCATTCAGATATCTGTATGATGATATGATGTAGAAGCATGAATACTACCTGAGGTGCTCGCTCTAGTTGTGGCGACAAAATCGGGGTTGTACTCTATTGTAGAGGCGATGGCTGGTTGCATGATGTCCCTCAGACGAAACAACAATTCTTCATATCTCCGCTCTGACATGACTGAAGTGGTAGGATGAGCCTGTTCTGCGACACGGACGAATGCCGGGAAGCCATGCTTTGAGTAGCAAGTATCCTCTGTATGTCCAGATCTGTAACAGTAAATGCATGATGGTCCACGGCCACGACCACCTCGACCACGTGGTCCGCGTCCACGAAACTGAGATGAGCCCCCTCTTCCTCAAGAGGCAGCCATAGATGAGGAGTTATGCATCGAGGCCTAAGATGGGAAGCTAATCCGGCTCAATGATCTGAAGACTTCCTCTATGGAAGGAATAGTTGCTTCTGCCAAAATCTGAGAACAAGCGACCTCATACTGAGAACCAAGGGAGGTCAAAAACGCACCGACTATTGTTGTGTTACGAAAAGCCTTCAGTTGTTCTGGAGTGGCGGTGAGAGGAACGAAGTTGTGAAGCATCTCGAACATCCCACGCATGGTTGTGTAGTGGGCTTGAAGAGGTCACCCATTTTGCTTTATCGTATAAATGTCATGCTAGAATTGTAAGATCTTCGTCTCATTTTTCGCCTGGGAATATGTGGCTACGAGGATATATCCCACATAGCCTTGGCAGTGGGTTGGTGAAGAACATCATCGGCAATCTCAAGGGCCAATGTACCGAACAACCAGACTTGTGCATATGCATCATCTTCTTCCCACGATGAATACATCTCCGTCTTCTTTGTCGGCACTTCTTCGATAAGGATGTGCCCTTGGGACTTCATGAGAATCATGAACTGCAAGGCCCATAACTCGTGATTCAACCCATACATTTTGAAAATTGGCATTGGACTTCTGAAAGCACCATTGGTGGGGATACTAGGTTTACTTTCTGACATCGTGCATGACGATGGATCCCGACGGCGCTAGGGCTCGAGAAAAAGCCCCTAACGGCACCTCTTGGCGGCGCGTGGGTTCAAGGGCACCCCTGACGGTGACAGCGGTGGCATTGGACAGCGCCTAGAGGCATTGGGGACCGCTCTTGGAGCAGTGGGCGATGCGCGGAAGAGAAGGTCGGGAAAGGGAAGGCTAGGGTTAGGGTTAGGATTTGTAGGGTACGAGAACTTCAGCCTAGGGTCGCTGCTCTGATACCATGTTAAGGAAAAGAAGATATGTGTTTATTCGATGGGACCCTCTTTTATAGGGAGAGTCCTATGGGTAAATTACATAAGAGAGACAGTAAACATAAAGAAATAGAAAACGGTACAATAACATAGAAATATCTCTGCACCTTTGAATCGCGAGTTTTATGAGTAAACCACACATAAAGATTGACATTTTATTCATGATGTTGTATGAGGAGGGAAGATTACTACTACACATACTACGACGAATCTACAGCTTGTAGATGTATTCACGAAGGCCATACCAAAGTAGCACCTCTCGTGGATAACTTCTAAGTTGGGCATGATTGATAGATATGTTGCAAATTGAGAGAGAGGATAAGTAATGTGTTTATGTTTATCATATTTCACCCTAACCCCTTTAAGGGTATTTATGTATCTCACAGTTACGAGCAATGTAAAGTTATGTCCTATATAAGGACTCCTAGACCTCATGAATAAAATAAGTTATTGTCTTCTTTCATCTTTTTCCATTTCATCTTTTTCCATAAGCTTGACCTGAAGAATGCATTCCTTTAAAACCTCGAGGAGGAGGTTTACATGACGAAGCCACTAAGTTACTTCGTCGAGGGGGAGTATATATGTCGAACTCTATAAAGCCATCTATGACCTATAGATGAGTCCGCGAGCATGGTTCGACAGGCTTATCTATGAGATCAGCTCCCTGGGTTTCCATAGGACGCCATCTGATTAATTTATGTTTGTCAGATGAAGGTCTTTTGACACTGGCGATGACAGAGTGACACTCTCAAGACCAAGACCTTCCTCCAGAAGGTATTTGGCACCAAGGACTTTGGTCAACTCAGATACTTCTTAGGCACCGAGGTGAAAGTATTGCTTAAAAATTCTTTTGACTGCAGATGGATTACACTTATCATGGAGAAAGTATTGCTTAAATATTCTTACAAAAATGGCTTACATGGATGCAAACAATCAGGCATCCTGGCGGAATTGCAAAGACATGTGAGATCTACATATAATATGTTTGAAAATCCTACAAGGTACAGAAGCCTTGTGGCAAGCTGCTCTACCTTACTGTTACTAAGCCAAACATATCGTACGATGTGAGCAAAGCTAGCCAGCATAGAGAAGACTCACTACAATCATTGGAAGGATGTTCTCTTGATCATTCGATGGCCAAATGACACTCCAGGAAAAGGCCTCTTCTATTGGGATAATTGACACACTAACATCACCGCTTACCCAGATGATGATTATACCAGTTCTCCGGAGGATAGCTGGTTACCCCATGTTTGTTGGTGAAAACCTTGTTACATGGCAAAGCAAGAAGTTGTCTCTAGATCAAGTGCAGAGGTGGGTCACTTACAAAATTACTTGGCTCATCTCCGTCCTGCAGGAGCTTTGCCTCCCTACTACCACTCCATCTTTCATACAAATTGGAAGAACAAGCCCCACTATTGAAATAAAAACTATTACAGAAAAAAGTAGGGCTAAAATCGACACATCGATTATATCTTTTGCAAACCATATTGAAGTAGATTGCCACTTTGTCGGAGATGCAACACGAGGAGAGAAAATCACCACTCCACACAGCTCCACGAAGTTCCAGCTGGCAAATATATTCACAAACGCACTACCAAAGAAGTACATATCATGTTTAACTTCCAAGTTGGGCATGATCGATATATATGCTCAAGATTGACGGAGATGCATAAGTTATTTGGTTATTTATCTTCTCTTTATTATTTGAATCCAAATCCTATTTGTAACCCTTCAGGGTATTTTATGTAATTACTAGCTTTTTTAGACTCTAAGGTTTCATGCGATATAAGAAACCCTATACCCATTGAATAAAGTATCAAGTTCATTCTCTTCTTCTCGCCACAAGAAAAATAAAAGAAGGATATGATTATATTGATTTCAAAGAAAATTTTGGTAGTGCACAATGATGTCTGTCGCACATTTCACTTTCAAGTGCACTATATGTCTTCGCACATTTCACTTTCAAGTGTACTATAACTAATTGACAAAAAACAAGACCTGAGATATCGACTTCCCTATCGTGTCAACAGGATGGTGAAATCGAAATATCGGTGACATGCTGCCCATATTTCGACGAAATTAGGCCTGAATTGGGCGAAATGGGCCCTCAGCTAAAGAATCCATGCAAAATGAGAAAATACTACCAAATTAGGTGAAATGCCGACCCATGCAAAGAAGTGCTAGTAAATGGCCAACAAGTACTTGCCAGTATTTTATAGATGATAATTGTGCCAAGATTACATATGGTTTATACATTGACTATGTAATATTAAATAATAGTTGTATGGGAACGGTTATCTATGAAAGTCTCCCTTTGGAAAGCAGATTTCACCAAAACAGAAGATAGTGTAAGGTGGCATAGACACCACTGTGAAGGCAAGGAATCCGACAAAATGGGTAAGGTGGATGAACCAATGCATCGCAAAGGCTTCCTAATTTTTTCTCATAAATGGCGAGTTACATCATCATTCTTTCCAACCACAAGCTGTTCAACAAAGGTGTCCTCTCGCACTTCCACTTATACTTTTTGTGCTTTGACTGTGTTATATGGTTATTGGCAAACATTTGTGATGGACGACTATATGTCAAGCTGACATCTGCATTCTAAATCTTCAATATATGCCAATGACACTTTTTTAGAAGATGGTGTGGTAAAAGCAAGGACCATTTCTATTATAATCAATATGTTAATGATGCCTCAAGGCTACAAATCAATAGTCAGAAATTAGCATTTGTTTCATTTGGGCTTACATGCAAGTAGACAGTAGATTGTAGTAGACATTTGTCATGTCTTAAGGCGTCATTGACATTGAAGTACTTGGGCATGACACTTACTTTAAGCATCTAAGACAGGAAGATTGGATCCCTCTAGTGGAAATGCCAGAGAAACAGTTGCTAAGAGTGAAAGCATCTAGTATTTCAAGGAGAGTACGGCTGGTCTAGCTCAAATGTATGCTGATAACAATTTCAACTTTCTTCTAGAAGGTTGCTACATTGGGAATTTGTGCTACAACGGAGACACTCATGAGATATTTCTTTTTAGTTCCCTTCCTCACACCACTGGTGGGGTTTCCACCTCGTGCAATGGACAACGGTGGCATTGGCATTACCAAAGGGAGGCTTGGAGGTTCATAGACTAATGGAGATAAATGAGAAACTTCTCTCAAAATAGATTCTCTGGATTCTGGGGAAAGATTATGATCTCCTAAGCTGCCCTCTATGCACGATTTACAAGACCAACTCAAGTGTCACTATTTTTACGGAAAGTTAGAAGGATCCCATCCAAACTATGGCATGGTGTATGCGTTGTTCTTCCAAAAGTGCGCACTTTCATAAGACATTCAGTAGACATTGGAGAACTTTTTGAATTTTGAAAGGAAAACTGGACTAAGGATGGAGCACTATATGAAATCTATCCATGACTATTTGCATTGACGGATAATCAGGAAGCAGTGCTGGATGCTGCCTGGTCTGGGAATTCACAGATTTCTTTTCCATCTAACTTCCCATTTCAGTGGGTAGCCAAATTTAGAGATAAGCTTGAAGAATTATGTAACATCCAGGTTCGTACAAACCCGAACCCGACCCGGTTAAGGTCCGTTTAACCCAATAAAGTTATCAGTCGCCATTAAATGACCTAAATCGATCAATTGATCGTGAATCAAAAGTCGTTCGGGCAAAATCGACTAAAAATCGATCGCATCGTAATACGTGTTGTGGGAAAAGCCATGGCATAAATTCGGAAACCACGAAACAAGTCGAGACCGTCGTAAAATCCGATTCGACGAAATAAGACCAACAGAATCGACCGTTCGTCAATCGGAGATCATTTAATATTTTTAAATCACATATTTTAACCCTAAACCAAAACCGTATCTCGAAAATTTCGGGCATTCAAATCCGATCAAAAGTATATCAATATTATACTCATATTGATCGCCGTCCAAAGACGATCGAATCGAGATATTTTGCGTCAAAATCCAAGGCCCGAGGCATGAATACGGTCAACTTTAAGAATGACAAATAAAAAGAGTTTTGGTAATAAAAAATAAAATAAAATAAAAATTTATTTAAAAAAAGAAAGAAAAAAAAACTAGATTATTGTCTATACCTTTCAAATATATATATATGTTATGATGTTATTAGATGATGTCATGAGATGATGTAATAAGATGATGCTATATGATGATGTCATATTTTTTAAAAAATGGTAAGGTTCCAGGAACCTTCCCTCTCTACTTTTTCCCCGTGTTCTCCCCATTTAGTCCAGCCGTAGGAGCCAATTCCTTCTCCCTTCCTCCATTTCTCCTTTCCTTCCTCTCCCCTATCTTTCTTATTTCCCACTTCCAACGGGAGAGGGTTTCCAGCCCCTTCTTCCCAATTTTTGCTGGGAGTTTTAATCACCAATTCAAGGGCTGTTGTGTTGCTTCCCCATCCTCTCCTTGCTATTCAGCAGCTGGGAGGAGCAGCCACTCATGTTTGTGGTCACCAATGGGAAAAAAATATAGAAAGAAAGGTACAATGCAAGACCTTCCTCCTTGCTACCCTGCATGCATCATCTCCAGCCTTCATACTGCCATTTTGTGTACAATTTTACTTCATTTCTTTGTTATCATGTATGAAGTTCCTATTCATTAGAGCGTCAAAAAAAAAGTTCCTATTCATTTGATCCTTCCTATACATAATGGCCCTTGATTGAATATCAAGGATGTATACTCAATCATTTTGTTATTAGATGTTTGCCACAAAACATGTGATAATAAATAGGTTTGAGTGTTCAGATTTCCTTCTGCTGATATATATTTTATTTGGTCATAAAATGTATTTAAATCTGATCTCGAATAAGATCAAGTCCATGCTCGGTTCTCTTTCATTTGCATACTGTCAAAGATTTCATTCCATATTATGCACATTATTGAAAATTAATTTAGTGATTTTTTAAGTTGAAATGAAATCAAGTTAAGTTACTGTTGAAATCTATATAAATAAAGTTGTCTGATGAAATTAGTTAAATTACATTTCTGCTGAAAATTACTTAAGTAAGTTACTATTTTAAAGATGAAATGAAATCAAGTTACTGTTGAAATCTATTTAAATAAAATTGTCTGTTTAAATTAGTTAAATTAAAAATTATGCTGCTTAAATGGATATATTCAAAATTTTATATTAGATTTAAGTCAAGATAATGAGTATTCCCTGTTTAGAATTTTAAATGAAAAGAATTAAGTTTTAATTAATTTGGAAAGAGTTAAATTTGCAATAGATTTGGATTTAAGTTTGAGAAACTGTTCAATTTAAAGTTCTAAATGAAAATAATTAGGATTTTTTTATTTTTATAGAAATTTGTGTCATTGTTCGTATCTTCGTGGGGTGCCAAACATTTGGCTCATATTCTGCGAGCCCTATCAGCAGCCTAAGGTAGCATTAGCCTTTAGATTTATGAGGTATCTTTAAGAACCTTGATACTCTCTTGGAGGCTGGCTTTGGTAAATAAAAATTTGTAACTCAAAGTACTAGCCATGGGTATATTTCATAAGATTTTAAAACACTTTTGCTCTTCATATCAATTTCCTGTAAAGACACTTTCATAAGATTTTGAAACATAATCATCACTTGACTTTAGGGAGGATAATTTTACTAGCACCAACTTCTCACTTTACCCTAAACAAGTTATCTTCTTTCTCTTGATATTGCTTCAACCTTGTTGCTAATAATCTATCTTAATATGGACCCCGTCCTATTTATATGACATCCAATCCATGGTAACATCTTGATGTCAATGGAATACATGTTGTCTGTGTGCTTGACCGTCAAGCACTTGCTGATACTACGAATATCGAATTCACTTGCCAACCTCATACCTTCATAAAGGATTAAGTAGACATATAAGGGTAAATGATGGTGAATCAAAGTTGACCACAAAAATGATTAAGGACTGAATTAATAATCAAGAAAGTGAATGAATCAGTGATAGTGATGACTGATAATTAAGAGTGTTGATCATGGTAACCTTTACACTTTACACCTGATCGTGCGAGGGCGCGGTAACCCTCAATTGGGCAGGAGATAGGAAGCCCAGTTAGGGCAACGACCGTCAATTGTGCGGGTCTAGGATCCCAAATCCTTTTACAATTTTTACGCAAATTCACAATATTTTTACACCTCGTGAGATCCCGACTTTTGACCATCTTCGTTGACCCTTTGTTTTAGGATACCCATGCGGGGATCCTCGATTTTAGTTTTTCCCTACGAGCTCGTTTGCCCGTACTAGTCGGGCATGTTTCTAGAGCGACTTTTCCGGAGAGTCTCTCTCACTCGTCTCTGGGGCGTACTTTTGGAGTAGACATTTCCATCGATTGGACCGCACTTCCAATAAGAGGGCGAGACGGAAGAGTCTCTTAGGAGACTTCCTCGTCACTTGAGTTTTGGTTATTGTCCACCAACAGGCTTGACAATGCTACATCTGAATCATCTAGGGTTACATTTGGAGGAGTTTCAGTTGAACTCAGTGAGTAGCATTATGGATCTTGTCTAAGAGATGAAGTCAATTATAAGTTGTGTTGGCTAAAGTTGTTCATAATTAAGTTAGTGGGCGTGTTGGAAACTTAGTTAGGATGCATTACACAACACTGCATGCCTACGGAGGCACTCCAACCCTAAGGCACTCTTCATGCCTTAGAGGCATAGTGTGAGGTCACATACAGACCAAGGCAACAGACTATCCACTAGACTCGAAAAGTTAGATAGAATTGAGAACCATGTTGAATCTCATCATTCCATCATCAAGACCAGCATATATGAGATCTAAATGACAAAAGAATAATATATAAGTATGGGCTATCAACTACTATTTTAAATATTATATTTGGAAAATGTCGGGTCAATGGGAAATCATGGGAAATACATTCAGAGTAGCTTGAAAAAAATTCTCAATACAGGTAGTTGCTAAAAGTTAAATATCATACCTTTCTACTTGTTTCTTTTGCAACCACTTTAAATGCCTACTTATTTTAGTAATATGACATATGGGAAGTACCAGTGATCGCTAATGCCTCTTCTACCTTTCATGTATGGCAGGAAAGCAGCCAACATCTCAGTAGTTGTATATGATTCCTGACACCCGGGTACATACCATATGGTCCCAGTTACTTTTGTTGTAGTTTTGTTCAGTTCATAATGTAAATGCTTTTCTTTCTCTTCTCTATCTATTTTAGGATATATATGTATAATTGTTAGTCTCTTTTGTACATGTATAAAAATGTGGAAATTAATGAAATAAAATTCTTATGACACACGTTCCTATTATTGAATTTGTGGTTGTTACATTGAATGTGAATGTCATAACAGAAATGCGAAAAGCAAAAAAAACTCGTATTTTCATACGTATTGCGATGTTTACTAAATATTGTATTGCGAATGCGGCGTAAACGGGTGCACGAATCCGAGGGCGTCACAAATTACGAGTGGGGTATGAGAACTCCGGTCTAGGACCGTCACTCTGATACCATATTGGGTGAAAAAAAGTAAATATGATTCATGAAACCATAGGGCTCTCTTTTATAGAGGGGAGTTCTACTGGGTAAATTACACACTGAGATAAAAGAAATAGAAAATACATAAATATGATGAAAACATAAAAATCTATCGACACTCCCCCTCAAGATGGAGCATAGATGTCGATCATGCTCAGCTTGGATCCACTTCTGAAATGTATCTCTGGTCAAGGCCTTAGTGAAGATATCTGCAGTTTGCTCCCCGAACTGACATGAAGGGTAGAGATGAAGCCTCTCTGAATCATGTCACGTTTATAGTGGCAATCCACCTCAATATGCATTGTCCTTTCATGAAAAGTAGGATTATCAGCAATAAATAGTGCAACCCAATTGCCATATTGTAAGTGCATGGGAAGTGGTGTATCATTGCCAAGGTCGACTAGGACTGATCTGGCACACATCATCTCAATGGTCCCCTATGCTATAGCTCTATACTTTGATTCTGAGTTGGATCTGGCAACCACAATCTGCTTCTTGCTCTTCTAGGTTACTAAAGAGCCACCAATAAATACTGCAAACCCTGGGGTAGACTTTGTGTCCTTAAGACCCTGCATACTCTGCATCTACGCAAGCTGAGACATTGAGGAATGTCCCTCTAAAAGTAGTTCAGCACCTGGAGATGACTTCAAGTACCTCAGGATCATATGAACCGCGTCCATATGTACACGTCGGGGCTACTCCACGAACCGGCTGACCCGAGTAACAGCAAATGAGATGTTTGGTCCAGTGATTGTAACATAAAGCAGCTTACCAACCAGCTCTATGTATCTCCTCTTATCCACTTTCTTTATATCATTGTTGTATAACCTAACATCGAGGTCCACGGGAGTAGTAGAAGGAGATGACATCAAGTACCTCATGATCATATGAACTGCATCCATATGTACCTGTCTGGGTTGCTCCATGAACTGGCTGACCCGACTAACAACAAATGAGACATATAGTCTAGTGATTGTAACAAAAAGTAGCTTCCCAACCAGCTCTATGTATATCCTCTTACCCACTCCCTCTATGTCATTGTCGTATAACCTAACGTTGGGGTCCACAGGAGAAATAGCAGGTCTGCACCCACTCATGTTTGTCTTTACCAAAAGGTTTGTAACATACTTCCTTTGGGTCATTACAAGACCTTGTTGGTTTCTGGCGAACTCCAATCCAAGTATCGTAGAGGACCAAGATCCCTGGTAACAAATTGTTGCCCAAGGAACACCTTAGCCTCGTTAATCCCACGTATATCATCTCTTATAACGATGATATCATCAACACAAGCTATAATAGTCAATGTACCTATATGGGTTCCCTGGACAAACAAGTGATCTGCATTCGACCTCGTGAATCCTTTTTGCTCAATCAAGTCCGAAATCTTATGGAACCATGCTCTTGGACTTTGCTTAAGGTCATAGATAGACCTGTGAAGTCTACAAACTTGATGACACTCCCCCTCAGCATCAAACCCTAGAAGCTGCTACATGTAGACTTCCTCTCGAAGATCACCATAGAGAAATGTGTTCTTGACGTCAAGCTGAAATAAGGGTCAATCACGTACCACATCAACAGTAAGAAGAATTCGAAGTGTCGAACGACGTGCCACTAGTGGGAAGTATCCTGATAGTCCACCCCATACGTCTGGACGAACTCACACGTAACAAGTCCCACCTTATAACGATTGATTGTACAATCTTCACGGTGTTTCACAGTGAATACCCACTTGCAACTGACAACAGATGCCCCAGGAAGAAAAGGGACTAAGCTACAAGTGCCATGTGACTGTAACGCAGCCATTTCTTCCTCCATTGCACGATGTTGTCTTGTATAGCCTCCTGGTAGGTCCATGGATCTCCACGACAGATAAGCTCACGATAAATCTACTAAAATATGCTGACAAGCATGCCAAGAAACAGTGGAAGCAAGGAGCACATGTACACCTCTACTTCCTAAATGCAATGGGCACGTCGAGATCATCGGCAACCACCTCTATATGCTCACTAGGCTCCTGAGAAGGGACCTGCTCCTCGAGTACAATAACCTACTGCAGAGACAAATAACCAGTGCCATAGGTAGAAACAATGTATTCGGAACATACCCGAGGCATGTTGGATGACTGGGAAGGCCCATGAGCAGTAGATGTCCTGCGGACGTAGAATCGTGGTAAGAATTGGACTAAGCGAGTAGGAGGTGGTGGTGGAGGAACCGGAACCGACGGTGGTGGTGGAAAAGGAAGTGGAGGCATATAAACCTCCTCACCAGAAACAAATCGAGCCAACATGCTAACTGTAGGAGAGAAGTACATCACAAACTCAAAAAATGCGACATCAACACTAATGTAATACCACTGACGAACTGGATCATAACATCGGTACCCCTTCTGTGTTTTTGAATACCTTACAAAAAAAAACATACTTGACAGCTCTCGAAACAAGCTTGCCAATGACAGGTGACAATTGGTGCACAAAGGCCACAAGGCCAACACGCGAGGAGTGGGAGAAAACCCTTATTGGGAAACACAATTGAGAAAGGGATCTTCTTGCCCAAAACAGTAAAAGGCATATGATTCCAAAACAGTAAAAAGCATATGATTCACAAGATAACAAGTGGTAAGAACTGCATCAATCCAAAAGGAGTTGGGGTGCACAGCCCTGAACCAAAAGAGTCCGAGTCGCATCTACTAAATGACAGTATTTACGTTCAGCAATAACATTTTGTTGGGACATGCAAGAACAGGATGTTTGATGTATAATGTCAAGGGATCGAAAGAAATATGTAAGCCATATGGTACAGAAGTCCAAGGCATTGTCAGTGCGAACAAATTTTACAGTATCAGAAAAATATTCTTTATTTCATTGATAAATTGATTATATCACAATCCCAACCTCAAACTTACTCTTTAACAAAAATACACATGACAATCTAGAAAATTCATCTATTACAACAAGATAAAATGTGTCCCATGATGGTCGGGAACATGACTTGGATCCCAAATATTCAGATGAATCAACTCAAAGAGAGAACTACTATTACGACCCTGTTGACTCTGGAATGGAGATCGGTGGAGCTTTACCAGCTAACAAGCTTCGTACTGGAAATTGGAGCGAGGACAAATTTAAGGAAACACAAGACACATCTCCTAAAGAGGAAGATGGCCAAATCAAAGATGTCACATAAACGAAGAGACCGATTCTATTGAACTAGATGAAGCACCAGGATAAGGATTATGGATCGGTCGATAAAGGGCTCCCTACTAGTGGCCACATCAAAACACCTTACTTGTGAGTATGTCCTGAAACACAAGGGAAGATAGGTCAAAAATATCACAGCAATGAAGATCCTTAGCAATCTGACTAATGGATAATAAATTCATTATAAATTCATGTGCATCAAGCACATTCTGTAGACGCATGGATGGCATCAAACTAATCTCCCCCTGTCCAGCGATAGGGCAATGAGTACCATACGCTATGATCACTGACCTTTCAGGAGTTAATTGTCTGTTTGATGCAAATTGTCCTCTCTTTCTACACAGATGATGGAGGCATCAGAACCCATAACTCAATCTATCATGCCAACCCTACGACAACTGGTAAGAGTATAATCACCACCTGAGATACTAGCCGATGCAGAAGCAACCACGTCAGAAGTGCTTGATGAGCCTGAAGAAGCAATGGGAGGCATGATTTCTCTCAAGCGAGAAACTAGCTCACCAAACCCTGATCGGAAGTAGATGCAGCAGGAGTCTCACTATGCTCAGCAGCACAAGCAAAAGCAGGAAAACCATGTTTGAAGTAGCATGTATCCTCAGAGTGACTAGGACAGTGACAACATGTGCATTGCCGGCGAGAACCACGACAACCTTCTCGACTACGAGATCCACGACCTACGTATTGTGACGTGCCTCCTCTACCGCGAGAAGCAGTCATCGCAGAGGAGGTTTGATATGGAATGGGCGATGGAACCATGATCCTACTAAGTCGGTGGCATGCCTCCTCCACGGGAGGAATATTAGCATCTGCAAGGATCTGTGATCGAGTGACTTCATATTTTAGGTCATTAGCCACTAAGAAAATGCCAACCATCATGGTGTTTCTATACTCCTTCTGATGCTCAGGTGTATCTGCAAGAGAGATGAAGTTGTGAAGCTTCTCGAACAAGCCTCAAAGAGATGTACGAGAATGCAGGGGTCATCCATTCTATTTGACAAGAATGCACCACAATTCCATGACAATGGGCCGATGCAAAACATCATTGGTGATCTTCACCATCAACGCACCAGTCAAGCAGATACATGCATATGCATCATCAGCCTCCCATGAGGAATATGCATGTCTTGTCAGTCGGCTCCTCTCCGATAAGAATACGCTTCTTACCAGTAGGATGCATCAGGCTCATGAACTGCATGGTCCATAGTTCATAATCCATTCCATCCATCTTAACAATTGGCGCCAGACCTCGAATGATGCATGTGGAGGAAATATAGACCTTATTTTTTGAAATGATGTCGAATCCAAATACCAGGGATTATGTAACATCCGGAATCTACACAAACCCGAACTCGGCCCGATTTGGGTCCGATTAACCCAAAAAAAAAGTTGTTGGTCAATACCAAACAACCTAAATTGATAAATTGATCATGAATCAAAAGTCGTTCGAACGAAATCGACCAAAAATCGGCCGCTTCGTAATTCGCATTGCGAAAAAGCCGCGACGCAAATTTGGAAACCGCAAAACAAACCGAGACCATCATTAAATCCGATTCGACGAAACAAGACCAACGGAATCGACCGTTCGTCAATCGGAGGTCGTTTAATATTTTTAAATCACAAAATTTAATCTTAAATAAAAACCGTATCCGAAAATTTTGGGTATTCAAAACCTGATCGGAAGTATATCAACATTATACTCAAATTGATCGTCATTCCGAGACGATCAAAACAAGATATTTCGCGTCAAAATCCGAGACCCGAGGTGCGTGTACGGTTCATTTTAAATGTGTCAAATAAAGAAAATATATAATAACAGAAAATTTTAAAATTTAATTTTAAGTAGCAGTCGGCTACTCGGCTACTGTTAGTAAAAAAATAATATATATAAATTTCATTTTTTAGATAGCAGCCACCTAAGCCAAAAAATTTTCACTTGGACCCCATTTCTTCCACTTGGCCACATTTAAACCCCTTCTTTTCCTTAATTCCGTCACTGAGCACCTCTTTAAATATCATAAAAGCCAACGTTAAAGAGCCCAATTTCCCTTCTCCGCCTCTTTTCAATTCACCTTTAATTTCCATCAACGAGTGCTCTCATTCCAGCTCCTTTTTGCTGGAATTCCCCCTCCATCTCCTGAGTTCACAACCGGTGAAGGAGAGCCAGAGTTGGCAGCCATCAAACCACAGAAACAGCTGCTACCGCCACCGGCTCTGCTGCTATTCCTCGCAGGCAGCAACGACTGTTGTGAACTTCTCCAGAACAGTTGCTTCAACAGTAAAAATTCTACTCCAAATTCAAGCACAAATTGAAGCTAGTTTGGAGCCGATCCCACATGCATTTGGATCTCAAATTCTGAATATCCATAGGTACAATTCCCTCTCCCCCTCTTTGCTGCCATGCATGTCAAATATCTAAGCTTTCTCTTTGTTACCCTAATGAAATTCATATCATCTTGATAGCATGTAATGGTGCTTATATACAAATTTTTTTATTATTATTGATACTGGAAATTGTTCTCTATGTTCTTAACTTCTGACTATAGTTTATATATATAGTTCTTTACTTGGTCGGTGCATGGATATAATCGATCCATAGAATCATTTCTATATATCTTATATCAATTATATATACTTGGAAAAAGAGTTATTTTAAAAGAAACAGGATTTTTTGGGCTGATCATCAAAAGAAGCTGGAAAAATTATTTTTTTTCCAATTTATACATATTGAGAAATTTATTGAGACAGTGTCAACTTACATGATACAGTTGTTGTAGCAAGCACTGCGGTGCACTAGTGTTCTGCATCCAAATTTTTGTAGAGATTTATTCCTTTAGCAGATCAACTGTCCTCCAAAGTGGGTTATTATAACTATACAAAGACAACCTCCATATGTGCCGTACTTATAAGAATCGAGGTTGGGGTTGTGAGGGTGAGTAAAAATAATAATGGGGGAAACATACTGGTTGTACAGGGAATTGGATGGGAATACAATATGTATGGGATGGGAAATACGACACATTATGTTATTTTAAAAAAAATATTACAACAAGATACAATTCAAATAATCAAACAGAATGTAATTTCAAAACAAGTGATAAACGGTCTGTATCAATATCGCTCATTTCATTGCTTATATATTTTAATGTTTTTCTATACATTACCTTATAGTACGTCAAAAATGTCAGAGTTTCAATCTTACTGGAAGAACTTTTTAAAGCCCTGACCCGTCATAAATTAGAAAGGTGTTTAAGCTTCACAAGAGAAGCATCAGAGTTAAAAAAAAGACAACACATTACTATTATAGTAATAATCATCATATACGTGACATACTCCTTTAAATCAACCTATATATAATAAGTTACATGTTTTAAACTAATTCTGCCTTGAATACTGAGGATAGGATCGGACCCAAGAATATCAACCAGACTTGATGCTCACCTTTAGTCTCATAGGAATCCTTATCCAAGAACAACATCAAGAAAAGATTATGGTGGCAATATTTAGGAGAATCATCTATCTTCATATAAGTAAATCAAGAATGAATGGGACAATGTGTAATAACATGGATCATGTTGACAAATATAATCCTTTCAGTAGAATGATAAATTGTGAAAGTATACCCAGATCTGGAAAGTTAACTACAGAAAAGGTTGAGAAAGGATTTTGTAGTCAATCGGGTAAAAAAAATGGTGAATCATTGATGACTTAAAATAAATAGTGCCGGTCATGGTGACATTTATACCTGACCGCGCGAGGGTGCGGTGACCCTCAACTGGGCGGGAGATAGGAAGCCCAGTTTGGGCAGCGGCCGCCAAGTGCGCAGGTCTAGGATCCCAGTCCCTTTTCGGTTTTTATGCGAGCTCGCAGTGTTTTTACGCCTCGTTGGGATCCCGACTTTAGACCATTCCGCTGACACTTTGTTTTAGGATACCCAGGCGGGGGATCCTCGGTTTTAGTTTTTCGTACGAGCTCGGTTGCCCGTTACTGGTCGGACCGTTTTTCTAGAGTGACTTTTCCGGAGAGTCTCTCACACCCGTCTTAGTGGCGTAGTTTTGGAGTAGACCTATCCCTCTATTGGACCGCACTTCCAATTAGAGGGCGAGACGGAAGAGCCATTTGTAGGCTTCCTCACCGCTTGAGTTTACTTCGCCAACAGACTTGGCGATACTATATCTAGATCACCCATATCTATATCTACATCTGGAGTTATATCTGAAACAATTGAAGTTAAGAATTGGAGAAGTTACGATCAAAAGTTGTGATTGATAGGAAATGACTATTCACTAGACTTAAGAATCTAAATAAATCAAGAAATCTTTCCAATCTCAAACTTTTCCATCATCACTCACAAGCATGATCTCTGAAGAAAATGATATATATGCTTACACTCATACACTCATGAATGTACAACTACAATATAAATATGTCATATGTGGGAAATGTCGGGTTATGGGGCAATCATTAGAGATGCTTACAAACAACTTGAATACCTTTTTACTTACGCAAGTAGATGAAAATTGTGCTTGTTCCACCTTTCTACTTGTTCTCTTTTGCACATAATAAATTACTTGTCATTTATTTTTAAAACTACGGATTTGTATTCACGTTTGTGACTCTGTTTCTATCCTAAACATGTTTGGCAGGCAAACAGCCTGTTGTTCCGTAGATGTTAATGCTTCCAGGAGACAGGTATACACCAGACGGTATGGTTTATTTTGTTTCAGTTTTTGGCTTGATTAATTATGTATAATGCTTCTCTTCTGTTCAGTCAGATTTTTTTGGGGATATTGTATATACTAGCAGACACTGTACATGATGTAAAATTATATGGAAATTAATGAAATGAAATTTTGGTGCCATTTGTCTCTAGTAACTTGTGGTTATGATTGTGGATGTGAATGTCATGTAGAAATATAGCCGCGCGAAAAATTTCTCTATTTTTCTGTAGTTTGTGCGAATCTTATGTGAATAAAATGCCGCGAAAGTAGCGTAAATGGGTACCCAGATCCTCGGGGGTTCACAGCTTATAAAGCAAAGAGAAACGTGTCTATATCGACATGAGTGGAATTGATTGCAGGAGTAGACTCAATTTCCAACCATTCCCATCAATATGAGGTGTGTCCTCGGGCAAGAAGGGGTGATTTATCAATCTGAAATCACTCTGGAAGCCTCAAAATCATACCGTATGTGATGACCTATCACCAGTATGGTGCCCAAAACATAGGGTGGTGCGAAGATGTAGCCCCCAACCGAGATAGAGGCGACATTGCCCGTAAAAAGAGAGAAATGGCAGCGGAGGAGGTGCCGACGAGGATAGGCGATGGGGTCGAGGAGCGGTTGCGGCATCGCTAGTCGAGGAAGATTGCGGGGACGGTGGGGTCGAGGCATTGGTCGAGGAGGGTGACAATAATGGGTCGGTGATTAATCTCCATTTCATCACCTTTATTCTTTCATTTTGACCTATAAACCCTATGATGCAAATTAAAATCGGCGTCGACGAAAATAATAAATTTTTTTGTGGTGGATTTTTTTTTGGTAGATGAAAATAGAGGGGTTGAGAAGAAGAAACTCGTCGGGAACGAGGGGTTGAGGGAGAAGAAGCGCAAAGACCGCGTAGGTGAGAAGAGGGAGAGTAATAGAGAATAATTCTCAAATTGATAACATACTGAACTGTCTCAAAACATTGGACCCTCATCCATTTATATAGGAGGGATGAGATTACAAAAATAATAAATTAATTTAAATCGACAACTAATGATCCTAATTAGACTCTAACTAATTAACTGACCAAATTTAAAAAATCAAATCCGTAACTAATTTATTGAGATCACAGGTGATCTCATTTATTTAATTAAGGACACGACAATTTAAATAAACGTAATAAAATTGACCACTAAAATTACTTAAAAAATTCGGCCCTATACTTGGGTCCTACGCTGCATCAACTCTCCTCCGCTTTAAAAATTCATCTCCCGACGAATTGCTGGATCTGCAGGCTTGGAAGTCGAATCTGCGTGCTCAACCATCTTCTGGAAAAATTGGTGTGGAGCGAACGGCGGAGTCCATACGCGGGCGTGGATGACGCGGCCTTCGTGGTTGAAGAACATGTATGGCGCGAACGGCGGCGTCTTCTTGATTGTTGTCTCCTCCTTGTGATGATCGAAGAATTGATGAGGCATGAACATCATGGTCTGTGGAGAATCCATAGCGAAGCAATGACACAAGGAGAGGAGGGGAGGAGATGAATCCAAGGAATGAAGCCATGGGGTCCTTATATAGGGGAAGCCCAAGGCCCTAGTCCTATTTGGATAAGGATGGTCCCCAGATTTCTGATTTGCAGTCTTTTTTTTAATATTTTTGTCGTCGGGGGCTTGGGCGCAATTTCCGCACCCCTTCATTTTTCCTGAATTTCTTTCTGCAAATAAGGGGTTCATGGGGTCTTCTTTTGCAAATTTTCCCACTTAATCTCCAACCCCACAATTCGTGGGGCCCCCGTTAGGGTTGGCCCTTCCATATCGCTGCCACAATGGTGGTCCGTAGATCGGCGCAGGCGGCGGGCTTTACGCGGCGGTAGCGGCAGCTGGAGGGAGGGCAAGGCGCGGCGCACGGGTCGGGTACAGGGCGAGGTGTCTGGCGGCCGGCACCCCTGTTGAATGCTGGGTTGTTGATGGTGCGCTCGAGAAGGGAAGCGACGGGTGGCGAAGGCGAGCGGGAGGGGGAGGGCAGGGCGCGGGGCGCTGGAAGGGACTCGTAGGCGCGGGCGGTAGGGCGCAGGCGGCGAAGGAGAGAAGGAGGAGGGAAACCGCGGGCACTGGAGGGGCGGGGTGATGGCGAGGCCGAGGGGAGGGCGGCGTGCGGCTGGCGGGGAGGTGGATCGGCGAGGGGGAGAGGCGGCGAGGGCGTGGAAGAGCCGTAGGGGGAGGGGGCGAGCAGGAGGCTTGGACGGAGTTTGACAGGGCACAGGTGGGAGGTAGGGAGGGGTGGTGCGGGGGAGGAGGGGAGTAGGGGAGGGAGGGGGCGGCGCTCGTGGGAGGGCTGGCGAGAGGGAATGGCAGCGAGTGGTGGGCGGAGGGGGCGGATTCGGCGAGGGAGGGAACGTGCGGGGGAAAACTGGGGCTGGGGGCGGTATCGCAGGGGGCTTGGGGGTCGCGTGAGGGGCCGCCGGTGGTGCGGCGAGGGGTTGGACGGCCTGGGGAACCGCTGGGGGGATTGGGACTGCCATCGGGGACGTTGTTGGTGATGGGGGCTGACCTGAAACCTTCGGGACAGCCACTATTTCGTCGCTTTTTTCTTCCGAAACGATCCGAACATCGGCTGGATCTGTGTTCCCAGCGGGGTGTTCATTGTTGACGGCGAGATCTTCATCGATTTGCGCATCCAGCCATGCCTGAACCATGATGCTTGACATAAGGCGTTTCTTGAACTTTTGTTGACGTGCACGTGAGCGCGAACCATGAGATATGCAACTCAAGTTGAATTGCGTCCTCCAATAGTTGACAGGACCGTCGAATCGTAAGAACGATTCGGTTGCCATTCTGTGATACCAATTGATGCAAATTAAAATCGGCGTCAACGAAAATAATAATTTTTTTTTGTGGTGGATTTTTTATGGTAGAAGAAAATAGAGGGGTTGAGAAGAAGAAACTCGTCGGGAACGAGGGGTTGAGGGAGAAGAAGCGTGAAGACCGCGTAGGGGAGAAGAGGGAAAGGGATAGAGAATAATTCTCAAATTGATAACATACTGAACTGTCTCAAAACATTGGACCCTCATCCATTTATATAGGAGGGATGAGATTACAAAAATAGTAAATTAATTTAAATCGACAACTAATGATCCTAATTAGACTCTAAATTATTAACTGACCAAATTTAAAAAAAAAATCAAATCCATAACTAATTTATTGAGATCACAGGCGATCTCATTTATTTAATTAAGGACACGACAATTTAAATAACGTAATAAAATTGACCACTAAAATTACTGAAAAAATTCGGCCCTATACTTGGGTCCTACGCTGCATCAACCAAATGATGCAGAATCGAATTTGCGTTGACGGCGAAAATAATTTTTGATGGTGAATTTTTGGTCGAAGAAGAAAATAGAGGGGTTGAGAAGAGAAGCTCGTCGAGAACACGAGGGGATGGAGAAGAGAATACGTGTAGACCACATGGGGGAGAAAGAGAGAGATGGAGATAGAGATAAAGATCTCAATTTTTCATAATCACTGAACTGACTAAAACAATGGACCCTCATTCCTCTATATAGGAGGGATGAGATTACAAAAATAGTAAAACAACTAATTATCCTAAATAGACTCTAACTAATTAATTGACCAAATTTAAAAAATCAAATCCGTAACTAATTTATTGAGATCACAGGCGATCTCATTTATTTAATTAAGGACACGACAATTTAAATACACGTAATAAAATTGACCACTAAAATTACTTAAAAAATCCGGCCCTATACTTGGGTCCTACGCTGCATCACCCTAGATAATGCATGTAAATATCATTATTTTGTACAAATTAGCATCCATTATTTATTGTATAATTATTGTAAAAAATACAATGTTTAATGCCAAAATAAAAAATAAAGAAAATAAATAAAATGCCAAAGGTATTTTATGACCCTAAACCATGAGACCAAGTCAAGAATTGATTTGGTCGACAAGGAATAAAGTAGGGAGAGATAAGGGCCAAAGATACACTAAAAATTCCATTTATTCATTCATCAATAAAGCATTTTTGGGACCCATTTTATTCTTTGTTATTTATAGCTCAAATTAATAAACTATGCACATAAAAGTTGTAGTTAAAAACGTATAAAAAATACAAAATTGAGTTTGCACCAAAATAACATACAGTGTGCATTTTAAGCTCATAATAAAAGGCCAAAACCCAAACTTCCCAGACTCATATCTCCTCAATAAAAACTCAAAATGCATCACAATTACCATTAATTGTATATAACTTTTAATAAGCTATTTAATGAAGATGGTTCCATTTTATTTGGAGTTAAGGTGTGATAGTTAAGTTCTGAACTCCTATTGTACCATATACCTAAATAAAATATTCATTTTATTTATTCTATATTATTTTTATAATTTTATATTTTTTATAATTTTGTAAATATTATTTACAATATATGAACATATTTAGAATGGAAACCATAAAAAATACTAAATTAAAATAACCCATAGAAATACCTAGATGAAATACCTATACTTATAACTATATAATACATACCCCTATTTATTTAAGTATATATAATACATCATAAAAATATAATAAAAATATATTCGTGTACCAAAATAAAAGTAACTTGTAATAAATTGACTCATAAAAATAAATAAAAATCATATTAATATACTACATAAAATGATAAATATTTTTTATTTTATAATCAAAAATTAATGAAATCATTTACTATTTTTAATTAACTATTTCGAACAAACCCATCACTTTTGTCATGTAATCGTGGCATCAAATTTCGTCCAAATTCGGTCGAATATCGGTTTCGGTAGGTGACCGAAATTCGGTCGAAATGGCCTATATCGGACGAAACTTGGGGGGCGAGTTCAAAACTGACCGAAATTTCGATCGAACTTTTTTTTTTTGAAATCAGAACGATTCGGGGGAGACAATGGTGGTGTTCGCCCCAAATTTTATTAAAAACGAGAAGAGGGAGTGGAGAAGAGAGGTATAAAGTGATACAAACATCAGGGATCTAGAAGATCCCTGTCAATACCCCAGTCCACAACCCAAACACCCACACGCGACAACAGCATTACCGGAGCATCCAATCATTCAGAAGTAACTCCACATGCGCTAAAACGTTCTCCCTGTAGAACCTTTGGCCCTTGAAAATCTTCGCGTTCCTAGCGAGCCATAAAGCCCAGATGCAAGCGTCTGAGGTGGACCAAACTCGATCGAACTTCGGCCAAAATTCGACTGAAATTTCGTTTTTCGACATTTAAGGCCTTGCATGCAGTGTCTGAGGTGGACCAAAGAGGAGGCAAGGATTTTTTACCCCGGACAGCAATCCTTCCCCGCCTCTGACTCCTCTCAGATCCTCGAGCACCTCCACTTCCTCGAATTTTCCAGGCCGCAATGTGCCTCCATTCACCTCGAGTCCTTCAAAGAGTGTGTTCACATCACGATCACCAACCTCGTCTCTTCATTAGATCTCATCGATCTGCCTTGAGCCTCACAATAATCCAGCTCCAAGCTCACCAAAAACTTGTCTATAAATAAGACCAAAGTTTCTCCCTTTCCCTTTTGATCCCTCTTCGAGCCCGGAATCCATCTTCCATTAGTGTGTGTGTGTGTGTGTGTGTTTCTGGTGATAGCAGGAACATCCCCACGATTCCAGGCGGTGAAAGGAGCAGAGGAGGAGGTCCAGGCGGAGCTCCGACACCGTCCTGCTCCCTGTCGTCTCCAGCAGGTTAGAGTTGCGCTTTTACCTTCATTAGATAGATTAAGTTATTGTCGTTTTAATTCCGCCTTTTATTTCGAGTTTAGATTAGTAGAATAGCTTAGCGTCCCATCTTTCCGTTCGTTGGAGTTGCTAGGGCTCCGGCCATTTCGCAGTGACTAAGTCCAGATCCAACCTCGTTGTCCACCCCACTTCCTTACCCCTTCGTTTCTCCATCAAACCACCCCATCTGTGCAACCTGATCATGCCCAGATCAGCAAATTCATGCACCTCCTCCGCCTCTCATAGGAGCACGACCATTCCACTACATTCCATCTCGAATCACGCCAATAAAGCTCAGATATGTTCGCCCCTGTGTCGCGAAGCGTTTTAACCACCTTGCAGGTCTAGAGGACCCCATGTGAGGGGTCTTCGATGCCAAAGACTCGGCTCCATTGTGTGTGGCGCTTCAGGCCCCCTCCGACAGGGTTCGCAGCCTTCTGGATCACCCCCCAGCACCGAAAGGCCAGGACAGACACGAAGAGCAATGCAACAACTCAAGAAGAGCTCGAAGCAAGGAGGAGAAGCGAATCGAAGCCCCCCCTCCCCCGCAGAGTTCTTAGGTTGTTCTTCCAGAGCATCCCCAAACCATTCGATCAAGAGCCCCCCTCCAGACGCAGCATCAGGCGTTGGATCACGGCCTCCTCCACCGTTTGATCCGGTGTCGAGTCTAATCCATGGCGTCGATCAGTGAAGCGGTAACGGTTCATCTGGACTGTTGACCGCTTAAGTAGTGTGCATCCACCCGTCTGTCAGTGCACAAATAAAGGGATAAATTACCAAGACCCCCTCCAGCCTTTTCTTATTTCATTTTAGCACATAAACTTTCGGCTGGAGTGTAAATATTTGTGTGAAAATTGTAATAAGGGCCTTAAGCTTTCATGTTGCGTTTAAATCCATGCCAACTCAGCTCACATGGTCCCCCATGTGAGTCTGAGCATTTTGCATAAAGGACCCTCCGATTTTTTTATTTCTAGTACACAAATTTGTATATTCAGGATTATACTTTGTGGAAATTTTGTAACGAGGACCAGGAACTTTGATATATTTGCAGTAAGGGCCCTTCCAAGGCATTGTTAATTTATTTATTTTGTGGAAAATTGCATGTATGTCCCTGGGTGTTGAAAAAGGATTCGGAAATGAATGAAATATTTCTTTTAATTGCAAATAGGTCCCTGTCAGAATGTTAAACGATTTTTCTTGATTATTTTTGCTAAAAATAGCTATTATTTGTATTTGAATTTGCAAAAATGCACGGAAATGTCGGGCCTGACATATTTCTATGCTCTAACTTTTATTTTACATTTCTTGGCATTTGTGTAGTTATTAAATTTCAAGAAGTAGGTATTTTGTCCTAGTTTAGCTTTAAAAATGCCAAAAAAAATGAAAATGCCTTCAAAAATTACAAAACAAATTATATGTTGCTTATTATGGCCTATATTAACTCTAGACCAAATACAACTAAATATAGAAAAAGAAAATGATAAAAAAATAAAAAGCTCCAAAATCCAGTAAAAAGGATATAAAATTCTCGAAAACTCTAAAAATATTTGTTTTTATTTCTGAATTTTCTTTATATTATTATCTATCGAGAATTTTGGAATTTATTTACTATTTTTAATCTTCAAATCTGTTATGCCTATTTATTTAATCCCTATTTTGGGATGTTTTTTATTTTTAAAAGTACCTAAAATCATGCAAAAATCCCAGAAAATCATAAAAATGTGAGAAAAATATAAAAGGCCAAAAAAATATTTTCCTTGTAGATTTGGACTATGTATATAAATATATATTACATACTACCTACATGTATATAAATATATATATATAATTATATTATTTATATACTTATATTATGTATTAGTATATAAAAATTAAAAAATATATATCTAAATATATGTATACCTTATGTGTATATCTCTACCTATATATCTCTACCTATATTTACATGTATATATCCATAGATATTAACTTAATATACCTTATTACTATTAATTCAAAAAAACTTAAAAATCCACATAAAAGACTTGAAGACAAGGATGTACATAATACACATTGATTAGAAATATCAAAGGCTTCATCGTATGCTCTTTGTTGTTCGACCTCTACATGCTTACATGTTATACATTTCTGTTTGAAGAGGATAATAAATTGTGCCTCACATTTTTGGTTATTCATTGCTTATTATTATATTGTGGGTACTTGTTGATTGACACGAGGTTGAGTGAGCGGTCTCCTCAGCGACACTTTTGTCTTCGCTTCACAGTGAGAATAATTTTAGACCCTCGCAAAATCTCTGTCATCAGTCGAGAGGCGGTGGGGAAGGTTTACGAGTGGGGTATGAGAACTCTAGTGTATGACTGTCACTCTGATACCATGTTGGGTGAAAAATAGTCTATATGATTCATAAGACCCTAGGGCTCTCTCTTATAGAGGAAAGTATGAATGGGTAAATTACATACTGAAGATAAAAGAAAAAGAAAATACATAAACAGGGTGAAAATCTAAAAATATCTCTACACAAGGTATTAATGGCCCAAATGTAGACTAGGATCAATAGGCATGGACTGCATTCTCTCTTTCGGTTAAAAAGGTTGACATACTTTTATCTACAAATCTTGGGATTTGCACCCATACTCTTGAAAAATGAGTTAAATATAGTCTACAAGATGACCCTACCCCATCACATTGAAGTGTTTCTCCGAAAAACTTCGGCATCGCTACATTTTTACGGACAACGGTGCGAGGTAGTTAAATAATGTATCGCGCTCGAGATGTCTAGCATGCCCAGAGGATGACAAACATATTTTCTTCACTTACACAAGATTTATGGATATCTTGTGTGAAACCGTCATCGACAGCTTGGAGTCTACGATAGCAGACTGTTATGGGTCAATTGATGGTTGATTCCGCCTGTTGGCCACCTTTTAGGTGATTTAACCTTCGTGCAATGGAGTCCTCTTCCAAAATGAACGCCATGGGGTGAACAAGCCATGTTCCTTACTTTCTTCTTAGTCAATTTATTGCAGCAGCCTTCAAATATTTATTGTCTTCTTTGTTCTTTTGCCGATCTAACCTACTTTATCTTTAATAACAAAGCCTACCATGTGCCCCACCTTGGGACCACACCCTTCAGATTCTGACAAAAAACCAAATAAACAATTGCCACTATAGTCAATACCTTGTCAAACATAAACAAGAACTAAAGTTCTCAACAAAGCATTTAACAATAACTTGCTTGCCCCTTTCCAATAGCACATATCAAGTGAAACTTCAAGTACAAATAACGTCATGTCAACATCTTAGATGAGATTTTATTTGTCGGAGAGGAACCAGACCAAGTATCAAAAAAAAGGAAAGGGAAGAAGAACCAAGTCAAGATGGATCACGCCCTACTTGCGCCTGAGGACCTTACCATTCTAACAGAACAGGAGATGGATCTCTTTTCGATTTTCATTCATACAAAAGTATGCCACTTTATTGATATTTCCAAACAACAAACCAAAAGGATGAATCACTCATTTCGGACTGCTTGATTGCATAGGCATGCTGATATTGGCATTTATATCTCCCTTTATGAATAGCTATGTCGCAGTGATGCACAATAGCGGAAAACAGCAAAAAAAACTCCTAAAAACAGGAGTTTTCCGGAATTCAGCATGTAGAGGAAGATATGGATGGTTTCCACTAGTTATGTGAACCTCAAGATGCTTTTTGAAAGATAAAATAGAACTAAAAAAGGAGCCAGTGTGGTTTTGTGTTTAGTCCCACATCACCTGTTAAGAGAGATGCGATTAGGACTTACCACTTTTTCAACACATTGAAGATGAATACTACTCATATTTGGGCTCTTCTGGCAAAGAAAAATGTCGCTTTGGAGTATGTACTTTATATTAACAACAAATAGGTTTGCTAACCGTATCATTAGTATGTGGGGGGGAAAACGGGGCTACTTGTTTGCATATATCAGTGTAACATGGATCACTATTAATTGGTTAAGGCCTTTTTTCCAACCATTTTAAAGCAACACATTGAACCTCTAGCAGACTCAAATTGTATGCCTACCTTGTATGTCAAAAATTTCAACTTGATCATTAAATTTGCATCTTCATCAGCTAGTCCTTCTGAAGATATCAAGCAATCATTTCCATTCTGAAGGAGAGGATTTTTGCCCTTCATAAGTTCAGAAGCCTTCTCATCTTTCACCTTAAACAAGTTCACATCAACAAAGAAACCTAGAAAGAATGAATATATTGATCACTACTTGCAACTTGCAAGACAGATGGCACGGCATGGTAAAAAACCAATTCTAAATGTACAGATGGGATCAAAAAAGCATCCCAATCATACGTGAACGAAACCTAATGTCCAAAATGATTAGTTAAAACCGCAACAAACATAGGTTTCAATCAAAAGAAAGTATACCATTTTCCATAAATTTAAGTTTGACATGTCAAATTTATAAAACCATTAAGCTCAAGATGCATCACGGAGCAACACTTATTAACAAAGATATGCTATAATACAACTTAGGGTCAACACCATAATGTTATGAGCAGTTACAATCCTTCAGCCTAAAAGAAAACTGAACCATATATGGGCCGTCAAATAACACAATATTCTCCCACACCTGATGAATCGGGACACTAAATTCAATAATTCTTATTTCTTCAGTTTAAGACCCCTAGTGTTCATCCTTGCATGGTTGCATTCATATAATTTAAGTGCCATGACACGCCCCTATGCAATGCCATAGCTGTCAGATAGCAGCATATCCCCCCATGCCTGACGATTCCTGACACTAAACTTAATCATTCATTATTCTTCAGTTTAATATCCTTTAATTCATCCTTGCATAGTAGCACTCATACAGTAATAAATGTCACAGCATGCCCCTATACCATGATGTGCCCCCAGCATTCCAGGTATTAGTAAAGATAGGGTGAGAGGTGATGGATCATGATGGCATCCCACCAGCATACAGAGTCACGCCACTGGCATGCTTTTGATATCATTACAAATGTCGCCAAATATCCCTCACCTGCAGAGAGAAATTCCTAAGTAGTACCCCGGATTTACTTGAATCCTTAGGTACTACGACATATTATTGTTATCTGGATGCTGCAGTGATGTCGCATGTTGAACATGCGACACCATCTACTGTTTTTTTACCCGCGTACTACAAAGAAAATGCATCTTATGCACTATTGGTATCGCAGTTCTAAACTGTGATATCTGTTAAGGCCCCCATTAAATCCAGCTTCTTCGTTCTGCAAACCCTCACGCGCCTTCGACCCCATCGCCTCCTGCGACCCCTTCGACCACCTTCTCAGACGCAACTTCCTCCCGCTTCGGCCCTCTTCCTCCCGCTCCGCCGCCTCCTCCTCCCGCTCTGCCAACTCCTCCTAGGTCCTCCTCTGCCTCCTTTAGCGTCGCCGCCACCCCTCTCGTGTTCTCTATTACATCTCCAAAGAATTTGGTAAAATCCCTGATTTTTGTTGTTGTTAGGTTTATGATATATAATACATGTAATTCTCTTCATTTCATGATCATATAATATTGAGTTGTATGTTACCTCACGTATTAGGTCGGAATGGAGTCGATATATTGTATGTTTCATTTGAAGAGTGCGATTATTGGTTCTTCGGGTTTTGGATTAATGCCGACTATGACATTCAATGAGATGTTGAACCTAGTCTACCATAAGTTAAACCTGGATGTAAATAATCAAAAAATCCAACTATTACATTGCATCCCTCGGGGCGCAGGCGAAGAGCCAACGTTTTCATTCGTCAATAATGATGATGTACAAGGAGTTTTTGTGTATGCTCGGAACATTGGGAAATCGACATATACTGACATAATTATTGAAACTCTATCGGTAGGCGAAGTCCCGAATGTTGTTGATGTGGACGATCACCTTGCTCCCGGACCCTTCGTTGTCCCTAACAAGGGACCCTCCATTGTCCCTAGCATTGATGTGCCTATAACGCAGCCATCTACAAATCACGAGTGGCGCATGAATGATGTCCCGTTGAGATAGGTTAATCATGCATTGGACGACTTTATCCCTTGAGGAACCAACGATGATCTGAAGAAGATAGCGATCAAGATGTTGATAATGTCGTAAATAAGGAGATGCGAGCCGATGAACAATTCACGCAACCGATTGTCCCCGTTTACCATTTTTTGGGTGAGAGGATCCGATACTCGTTCAACCTATGAGGATGACATTCGAATGAAGTCTGGACTTGATGGTGTTGTTGATGAAATACGCAAGGGAAGATCTTCAAATGTATAGATGATTTGATTTACGCTGTAAAGAAATATCACATTCTGGCACACCATTTTGATCTGGTCTTTTTTTTGGACCTACCGATCGAAAGGATGTGTTAGATATTTATGTGGTCATTACAGAAAAATTGATGGTATTTACAGACCTCCAATAGTGTTTTTAAGAATGGCTTTCATATTGGTACAGGTAGCCGCACTTCAAACGATAAGTAGGAAGTTTGTGTATTTCATGAGGAAATTGCAGGAGTGGAAGACAGAAGTAGGTAGGTGGTTTTCAACTCGCGATTGTCGCAGAGGGCAATGGACTTCAGCATATGATGGTGGTTATAGATTTGGTCAGATGACTACAAATCTTAATGAAAGTTATAATGCAGTTCTTAAGGATGCTCGATGTTTGTCGATTTCTGCATTGATCGAGAAGATATTTTATAATTGTGTCTTATACTTCAACCAGCGTGCAGAAGAGGCTAGTGCTGCCATGGCAGCAGGACATAAATTCACGTATTTTGCAGTATCAGAGATGCACCATTGGAATGCAGCCAGTCCTCCCTCCTTCCCTCGCTCAACGGCGAAGAAAGGGACGTCGTCACCGACCTCAACTTGGACCGGAGCTCACGAAAGTGGAAGTTGTATAAAATAGCACATGATGGATTTGGGGGCTCGAAGGTCCTTAAATAGGAGAGGGGGAAGCTCGTCACCGCCGACGGCGACAGGATCGTGGGAATTTGGAGAATGGTCGGCCAACTGCCAGTCGTTGGTTCGGTTGGTGGCAGTTGGAGGCAGTTGATCGACGGGCAATACAAAGGCAGTCGGACATATTGTTTGAGGTATTGAGTGGTATTCGACCTACACAGTATGGGATTCGAGGTCACAAACGGTACACGGTGAACTTGGGCCAACATAGATTTACATGTAATAAATGGCAAATTTTTCGTATCTCATGTTCCTACGCTATCGCAATCATTTCTAAACGTCGAGCAGAAGTTGATTCTTGTGTTGGTGAATGATACACATGGCAACAACAACTAAAGGTTTACAGACGACGGTTTTTTCAAATGGAGACTGGGAAACGTGGGCCCTATTAGAGTACATATTGATTGGAGGTCCAAACATTGGGAGCACATATGTGAGTGGGATGATCGAGTGGATAGAGTTGTTGCCCTCGACCAATCCAATGGGATAATTGCGACCCCGGGCTATATGGATTGGTATAGAATGATTACGAGGAGATTTGTAGATCGGTTAGGGGTAACTTTGGCAAGCAACATAAGAAAACTCACCAAATATGTTGTTAGTTTCACCAAGACGTTTTTGTAAGATTAACCACTATGTGTATTCCTTTTTTAAATGCAGATGTCCAGGTAGGACTGCATATACGATACAGAACACCAGGAGTGTCGAGAGATTGCAGTCCAAACAATGATTGAAATCGTGAAATGAATGGCATTCCAATTTGCAGATGCGCTCACGATACACGACAAGCATGCTGACCAAGCTCAGGCAGAGGGTAAACGAGGAAGGAGTAGAGGGAGAGGAAGAGGCAGGGGCAGAGCATATGAACCACCAGCCATACCAGTGGACGAGGAGGAAGATGCGGGGGAAGATGCAGATGTTCCATCCCCGGAATTGGAGAGCCAGTTCATCACACCAATTGTCGAGCGACCGAGTGAGGACATGCCAACACCGCACGCACTGATGAGATTGGACGTGGATGTTAGAGATACTCAACCCTAGAGCTGGCCAAAATACGGGTCGGGCCGGCCCATGGGCCGAGCCAAACGGGTTGAGGTTAAAAAACCTCTATCCAAAGCCCGCCCATAGGCCGGCCCATGGCCCATTTCGTTCTTTTTCCATTGATTTTTTAATGGTATTTAATATGTATAAATGATGTTATTAATACAAACTATACTTTATATAACTAATATACGTAGTTTACATGTTAATTGGGATGTAAACTATCGAATTTTATTTAAAACTAGTGTTACAAATGAAAAACTTAAAGCGTATCATATTAATACATGTATTATTTGACATATATTTAGATATTTTTTATTTTTTGCGGGTCAGGTCAGGCCGGCCCATGCTTAAATCTCCGTGACACCAAGCCCGGCCCATGAACGGGTTGGGCAGGCTAGGCGGGCGGGCCCCCAGCCCGTTGGCCAGGTATGCTCAACCCATTTATTGTATGCTGACACCGCCACCAATGCCAACATTATGGATGACGGTGCAGAACAATCCCAAATAACGATGATAGATGAGGGCAGTATACCCTTTGATAAGCGTGATACAACGAGGACATATCAACGGAGAAGAAGGCGATAATTTGTAAAATTCTAAGTTGTTTTAAATATGATGTTGTTCATGGAAACACGTTTTTTAAAATTCTAAGTTAATGAAATTTTTATGTTTTTGAATGTTTGGGAGTCAATTATATGAATGTTTGTGTGCATCAATGTGGATAATTTGATATATTATGAACCTGTGCATTTAATTTATTCCAATTTGAATGTGGAAATCTAGATCAACTATGAATGAATGGCTTTGGTCTCCGAAGGTCCCTGGAAATGTTGCATATCCAGGAAGCTCCTTTAATATCGCATACTCAACAAGCAATATAAGAGAAACTTTCTGGAAATTTTGCGGATCTAGGGTGTTTGTCCAATATCGCATTCTCAACATGCGATATAGGAGAAACACCCTGGATTCACAAAATTTCCAGGAAGTTTCTTTTATATCGCATGTTGAGTATGCGATATTAAAATAAAGTAACCTAGAATAGCACATCCAGGAGTTTTTAACGATAGCGCATATCGAAGATGTGTTTTCTCTGTAGTACATGGGTTAAAAAATATTAGATTGTGTCACATGTTCAACATGCAACATGCGACACCAATGTAGCATCCAGATAAAAAAAATATGCCGTAGTACCTAGGGATTTAAGTAAATCTGAAGTACTACTTAGGAATTTCCCTCCTCAACTGCCCTTAGCCCTCATCCGCCGACTTCATCAAGCATTGTATATGTGAGTTGTTAGTTTATGTATATAATGTTTAATTTCTTGATACCAAATATACTACGAATATTATAACTATTAAAGCTACATTAAGCTAGACTGATTACAAGGTTTACCTTATAAGATAATGTATACCTATTTGCAGAGTTGCCAGATATTAAATAATTGACATTACAAAATTCTAATTTATGTGCAGCCACTTTTAGGTTAGGCAACAATATAAAGACAATTGCCATTTATTTTAGTCTTGGGTTAGATGCTGAAGTGGTTAAAGATTTACTCATCTTCGATATGTGTTATCTCTAAAAACTCCTGGATGTGCTATTCTAGGTTACTTTATTTTAATATCGCATACTCAGCATGAGATATAAAAGAAACTTCCTGGAAATTTTGTGAATTCAGAGTGTTTCTCTTATATCGCATGTTGAGAATGTGATATTGGACAGGCTTCCAATCCATGGCATGATCATTATCATCATCTTGCTTTTAAGATTTTATTTTGACTATGAAATAATTAAAACTAAACATCATGTATACTAGGCTTCTAGATCCATATTCATTCCCTTTACCATAGATAGATTGGAAGGATAGATGAATTATTTTTATATTCGAGTAAATACCATCCCAAACATTGAGTTACTCAAGCATTTTGGAATAACTACGAGATTTATATATTTAAAATTGCTTAAATTTCAATAACTTCCATATCATTCTGAGATGGCATCCGAACCATGCATAGGACACAGTGGTTGCTGACGAAGGGAAGTTGCATGGAAATTGAGCCCGATTAAGAAGAAAAACTAGGCTAATTCGAAAATGACTTTATGTAGAGGAAATATATTGAAATCATAAACCGAATGCATGAAATAATTTAATAAAGGATTTGCAAGATAATAAAAAAATGGTGAAGCCTTCTCCCACATTAAATAGGGTCGTCTATATGGATTCTTTCCCAAATCCATGTTGAAAGATCCAACTATTTTTTACGTTGGTTGTCGGCTACCTAACGCAACCACCAGAAGGGGAATTTGAACCCGGTCTTTTGGGTAATAGACACACCGCACTACCACCAGACCATTAGAGTGGTTTAAAGCCATAAAAATTCAAGTTTTAGATTATAATGACTAATTACTTGGGATTTTCTTGTATACGTTCATTATTGTGCGCATAACCCTCCATACTTGCGAACTACACCCAAAATCCTAAATAATGCTTAACTCTTCTATGACATAACCATATGTTAGGAACCATCTAATTTTTCCTTCAACTATGACGGAATTCGTCAAATGTTTACATATTCCACCCAAGTTCATGTTATTTACAAATGATGCCACTCCCTCCTCCCCTTCCCTCTCATCCAAGTCTTCCCCAAACACGATTCTTCTCGGAGCATAAACCATCGGTGCATGGAGGTTATCTCAATTGAACCACCATTGCCATCAATCGATCATTGCCTCATCCTGAACCCCCTCACCTTCTTCATTTCATATGGTCTGTGATGATACACGTGGATGGGTAGGCGAGACCCCCTCTCTCCTTCATTAGGCTCGAAGGGTAGCAGTAGGCAGATATGATGCTTGAGGTTCGATTTGTTGCAAATCAAGATGAGACTCTCGATCGCAGGTCTGATCTCAACATCTGGAGAAACAACAAGCAGAGGGGGAGGGGTACGAGGAGGACTGGAGAGGGTGGAGGCAAAGGAAGAGGTTCATATCCCTCGAGACAATATTTCGGTAGACATCCAGCAGTCTCATCACCATCTTCGCAATGGATTGCCCATCACCCCCAACCACCGTGCTCTCGTACCTAAATGTTTGTCAAGGTTGGTGGGCTCCATCAGCTCATGTAGTACAAGGAATGCTCCAGCAGCCTTTCGGGCTAGAGGGGATGGGTGCAAAGGAAAGGGCGAAAAAGGAGGTGCTAAACGGGATAAGAGGGAGGAGGATGAAAGAGCACAAGGCTCCTCACACAGGATTTGGCCGAAGGGGTTTCACGGCGTTGCGGAGGTTAGAGGTGTCGGGAGAGGAGGGGTAGTGGGGGTGTTATTAAGAACTGTAGAATAAATTTAGGTTGGATTAACTCAAGGGCTTAGATGGGTTAATGTGTTAAACTAACGAAGAGGCATGTATGTAAGATGGAGCAACTATTCAGTGTTTTGTGTGTAAGCCACGATTATAGAGGGTTAGGCATGTAATAATGAAAGTATGAATGGTTATGGGTGTAAAAATCCCTAGTAACTTCAAGGCTATCTGGTAAAAAAAATCTACAATCAAAATTATGGGTCGAGATTTTGCAATACATCGTCAATATATTCACGATATATCGATATTAACAAGCCAAGGGTAACAATATAACCTAGCATATCCTTTTTTGAGTTATCAACCGATATCTCACAATATATCATCAAAATGTCACTATATCGTGTCATATCACTCAAATATGGAGGATTTCAGTGCAAGTTTTCTCATATATAGACTGACATCATCGAGATTTCGTTGATATTTAGGTTACATCAACGATGTCATCGAAGTTGTTTGATTCCGTTACTTGTTTTTATGAGTGAGGATTATTAGAATGTATTTTATGTCAGTTAATAAGCTTATAATTTTGTTTTTGAATGGGAGGCTTCACTCCCTTTTGGTTAGGGGTGTACACGGGACAGGTACCCGACCCATTTAATTGTGACCCCCCTCCCCGACCCATTGTTATAGGGTCAAGGATCAACTTGTCCCGTTCCAACGGGTACCGATTGTAACTGGTACATGGTTAACAAGTAATGGGTAATGGGTACCCACTCGTGGAAATACATCTAAAAGGAAAATACTTATTTATTAGATAAATGTTAATCAAGGGACAAAATCGATAATTATAATTTTTCCATGAATTCTATTTATCAACTTCGAAATTCAACGTATGTTTTTGTCGTCACTCTTTTATGGATCCAATTTTTCGGACATGAGATTGCAATTGTTGTTGTACAAATTTGTTACTTAATATTCAAATGAAACACTGTTTACATATTCTATTGTAAACAATATTATTATATGAGTATATATGCACAAGAGTCAACGTTGCCAAGGAGGGTATGTTCGTTTGAATAAAGAAAGATATTGCTAGTGAGTCGCGACATATATAAGGAATGCAAACGATATGTAAATATATATATATAATCATATGATATTCACAATGATAATATTGCTATGTACGCGGTAATCTTAATGGTAAGGAATGCAACCGGATACGGATACAATAATGACACGTCCATGTAGGTTTGTTCTTATGAAATGAAGTGAATACGAATAAACACGATGTAAATTGACAAAAGAAATATAAATATATATTTGTATTCTTATCTAATTGTATTAATAATCACCTCCATTTGGTTGTTGTGACGTGTGTGTGTGTATTATATACACACAATGTGAATTGTATGTTATTGCATTCATTATCATCTTGGTTGAATGTCAAGATGGATATATATTGATTTGGACCGTATTCGGTTCATTATCATATGTGTTAATTCAAATTTTGGTATACGTATGTATGTCCATTTCAAAATGCATACATACGAATACGTTGTGTTTAAGCCACCAAATGCATGTAAATTTAATAAAATTTACACCATATTAATTTCTATTATTTTTCATATTGAATTTGCATCCATTTCAAATCTGTGAATAAAATCAAATATCAAAAAATAAAATGTTTGTATTTTTAGTATTTTTTACTGTTTTTAGTTATTTTTGTGATATTTTTATATGATTTATGGATTTTTAAAGGAACTAAAGTTGAAAACTATTTTAAAAGGGAACTTATCTACTGTTTTTGGTATTTTAAAATATAAAACAAATTGAACAAACTAGAGATCAGCTTTAAGTTAAAGTGTCTTTAAAACAAGATAAAGAACATGTTTTCTGATTTTTCTGTAGTTTTATATGATTTTTATAAGTTTTTGAAAATATTTGTATTTTTAGAGTTTCTGTTAATATTTTTGTTTGATTTTTGTATAGTGGTAAAATAAAGTAAAACTAAGGTACATGAATTTTTATAATTTTTCAAATAATAATCGAATTTTTATGAATTTTAAAGTGCAAACAGTAAAAATGGTGATGTTTTGTATTTTTAAAAATAGAAAATGAGGTTACTTTTTCAAAACAAAATTACTGGAGCTAGATGAGATTATTACTTATTTAAGGGATTTTTTTGGAATTTTTAGATTAAGGAAACAAATTAATCTAAGCTATCTAAGAACAAAATAATTAATCTGCATCAGAGGGACCTAATTATAATTTCAAAAAAAATTTAAAGCTTTTATTAACAAAATAAAGTCCAGGATAAGGTTTTCCAATAACCCAAAAGATACGAGTGACAAGCCACATGATCTGCTCTATAAAACAAGGACTGATGTGCAATTGTTTAAAAAGGATCACATCTAATCACATGCAAGGTTGCAGAAGTCGGCAGTCGGTACTCGGTCGGCAGGGTCACTGACTAAGGATTAATCGGCAGTCGGGAGAGTAATCGGATTTAGTCGGGCATTAGTCGGTTTTGAATTTTTTAATTATTTTAAATATATAAATCAAGTTTTATAACATATACTCTCATTTATATTCATATATTTAGCAGTTTTAATATTTTTGAGAGCTTAAAAAATTATAGCAACAGAAGAAAAAACGAAACAAGTTAAGAACAAAATGTTTGGTTCATAGCACGGACAAAATGTTAAGAACAAAATGTTTGGTACATAGCACGAGTTGAAGTTAGAAATAAATTAATACAAAGCTAATCAACAACCACAAAAGGTAAATAACCTAAGTTACCTAACTATCATGCAAATCAACAAAAAGTATCTAAGTTAACGAACATTTAGGCATAATAAACACAACTAATCTTATATAAGTTAACCAACATAAAATTTAATCACAAAGTTTTAAGTAAAATTATCCATGATAGTATATTAATTAGTTGATATTTTATATCTAGATGAAAAACTATAATTTAAAGTATAGAAGTATACAGAATTTTCTTATAATTTTTATTTAACATTTTTAGTGTTTTTTGTTTTTATAATTTTAATTTATTTCTGAGTTATACTTATTAGCATGTAACCTTAAGTATCTCATCTTATTGTCTAACAACAAGCCCTAAATCTCATCTAATTCTAAACGGGTAATCGAGTTTACGGTTTGCGTCGAAACATATAGTATCCGAAATCCCTATGCCAAAGTCAGCCGAGAAATCTCTATGCAAAAGTCGGCCGACTAGTCGGCCGACTAGGCCGACTAATCGGGCGATTAATCGGGTCTGACCGACTATTGGCCGATTTGGCCTAGTCGAGTCGGGTACCCCCCCGACTCGACTAGTCGGCCGACTTTTACAACAGTGATCACATGCAATCAGGACCAATATTAAATAAATAGAATAAAGGATGATGAATCTACAAATTCACCAAAGATCGTGTGTAACGCACGTGTCATGGCTGAGGTGGTGTGCTATTGTGATTGCACTTCCCGATCTGATCTGAGGGTCTACATTTGGGCACGCATAAACGGTGCTAAAGAAATATGGGGCTCTCATTCGATCGATGGTGTTGAAGCGGGATGGACGAACTTGGTTGAAGGCATCCATAGGCGAGTTTAAATCGAGCCAATATTAGACGATCGCAGGCTACTCCGAGGTACCATGGGCTCAATTGATCCTTGCTCCAAATCTGTGTCACGTGGGCTTCAAACCAAGGTCCATGTCTCATTGGGAAGATACCTAGAGGTGTCGTTGCTCTTTCTCGAGCGGAAGGGGCTAGGGTGACTCGATTCAAGCTCCGACGGCTCCTAGTTGTTCCTGCAGTTTTATTGCAAAGGCTCCAAGCCTCATCAACCTTGGTCGAACATTATTCAAAAGAAAGCGAGATGGAGTGAATGGATCGAATTCGTGTACATGTGAGGGACGTGAACCCAAAGGTCTTGGATGCGAAGATCTCAAATGATCATAGGTGGAAGAAGATGTGTAGAAGCATATTGATCGATATGAGATGATAATCAGGTATATCAGGGGTCTAATCAGTGGTGGTGGTGGACCTCCAAAGCTCCAATCAAGGTGATCGGAGATCTGTGACGGGCCTACTGCTATAAAATCAAAAATCGACTGAAATTACACGAAATCAACTGAGATTAAAATATAGATCTAAACTAAGACTACCTGCTAAGGATTGAGATCTGATTATGGGTGGTGATCACTCGATGTAGGTGTGACTCGATCGTAGAAGCTCGTCGTGGCGGAACTGGAGTTCACTGCATGGTCAGATCTCACATTCACCTTCTCCGACTCACTCCCGATCGGATATAGCTTCCTCTGTCATCGAAATTCTCACTCCCCTCACTTGATCTCGAGAAGGAATTGGGTAAAAGCAGATCCAATCGAAGGAAGGAGCACCAAGAGGCCCTTTTATAGGAGGAAGAAAGGCTAGAAAAATCGGAAGAAAAGCGCAAAATGAAAAGTGGATCCGGCATGAATGTAATCTGGTGTGAATTGCGAATCGATGAGAGAAGAAATCAGGTTTATTGGTAGTCGGAGTAGAGCGCTAGAAATTAGACAAGGACACGGGTCATGCGATGGAAATAGGTGGAATGGGGGGCAGTTGACCGTGTTGATCAACAACTCGGATCTGGGCCAATAGAACCCCGATCCGGATAAGACAAAATAGATTAAATAAATAAATATTTGTAAAATACAAAATAAATATTAAATTAATTTAAATTAAAAAGTAATTAAAATAAAAATGTTTGTAATTTAATAAACTAGTTTGTTATGAATTTTAAAAAATTAAATAATATAATTTACAATGTTAAATTATTTAAACAAAGGCATTAGAAGTATAATTAACATATATACAAAGTATATACCTGTCTAGTTATTTATTTTACAAATATGTACCATATTTTATATTTTACTTATTAAAGGGATTTTTAACTGGCAGAACCTACAAACTTTTTAAATTACCTCTACAACCTTTTGCACAACGTAATTACCCCATAGACCCTGTAAATTACCCCAAGAATCCCCACGAGCTTCAAAAAGATTACCCGCAGGGTTCATAGGGTAACAGTTGGCAAGTTTACGGGATCGAGGGGGGAATTAGATTGTTTCAAAGATCGTGAAGGTAATTGACAAAGTTTATAGGGTCTGTCAGGTAAAAATCCCTTGATTAAATTATAATTTAAGATTTATAAATACATTTTTATTTTATTCTTAAGGATTTATTTAATGATACAAATAAATACAAGTATGTACAGCATAGGGAGATTATACCTAAATAATAAATATATTTATTATTATTATTTTTACACTTTGTTATTTTTATATGAATTTAATATAAATTATATAAATTATTTGCAATGAATTAAAAATACAATATGTACAAAAAATGTAAATAATAAAAGATATACAAGTAATAAACAGTTGTACAAGCATAATAACAACCCCGAAAAGTCAACTTCCGCATGTTAACTCCAAATTTTATGAACCTATCTTCATTTAAAAGATTATTTTATTTTAAACACAATGAAAGTGAGTTTGTCATTTTGAGGTCATATGGAGAAGATATTAAGCTTTTAATTCTGGTTTTACGACTTTATCTAAGTGATGTACATGTTATTTTATACATGATTTGGGGGGGGGGGACAAGCGATGAGGAGGAGCGAAAGCGAGAGAGTTTCTTCGAGAAGGGGAAGAACATAGCGACGGAGGGAGAGAGGGCCACCACCGATAACATAATGGCGGAGGGAAAGAGGACCACCACCGAGTCGGGTATTGAGGGCCACGATGATGCTGAGATGGATGAACTTGCAGGGGGGCCATGGAGTGAACCGAAGACCAAGAGGCGCTCCTGGGAACAGCCAAAAGGCGGGCTGAGATGGTGTTACAGATGCAGCTCGCCGGAACACATCTCCAGCGCGTGCACGCCAAACGAGTCATTATTTTTAGGCGTAGCCTTCTTGGCTGCAAACAGAGGGACTGCAAGACCAAGGATCCTAGGTCTCAAAAATCTATTGACCCGAAGGAGATCCATCGGGCAAAGGTTGATTCGACAGCAACTAGTCTATCGGAAGTGGAGTGGTCATCATAGTTGGCGCGACTTTCAGAGGGTGTAGATGGGAAGGAGCCTCTAGACGGTCTTCTTATTGGGAGGGAGATGCAGAGGCATCGCGGCAAACTAGAAGTCGGGTCCTTGCTACAAGAGAAGGTGGGGGAGGTGTCGATGCGATTTGGATTCACGATGGGGGGGGTGGGGGAGCCCTGTGAGGGGTTTGACAGCAGAGGGGACGAAGAGGGCAGTATCGGGTGCTTTGGAAGACGGCCATGCTCCAAAAGTAAGAGGAAGGGTGACATGAAGGCAGCCGAGATTTCTGGGCGAAGGTTTGGGGTAGGCAATACCGATGTGGAAGCTATCGGTTGCAGGGGTTCCCTTTAGATGCTGGCGGTTGGAGATACTAAGACAAGCTCTAAAGGAACACGGTGATGTCGTGAAGATTTGCAGCACGGGGCTTCGATCAGGGGAAGGTTCAGAGGTGGTGGTGGTGATGTGTGGAGTGAAACCCACATCACCATCACGTGCTTCGCTGCGAAATGGTCGAAGGCTGGTGGCCCTCTGGCTAGTCTTCATTGACGAAGGGGTGACGTCGGCGACTACTCTAGTGACCCCGACCACAAACAATCAACCACGGTCATCGACGAAAATCTTGGAGGTTTCCACTTTGGGAGGTGACAGTTCATATTCAATGGAAGATGAAGTGGTTTTTGGAAAAAGCCCTAAATTTAAGGGCGACTCGCGTTTGGAGACAGCTGGCGGGGGTCTTGAAATGCCAAGTCACCCCAACCTAACTCATGACCCAATTGCGGTGTTTGGCGCTTACACAGGTTGGGCCACCAATACAGCAGCCCAGGTAATGGACACCTCGTCTACACAAATTATGGGTGCACTGGTCATGTTACCAGGTTCGGCCATTAACCAAAATGGAACACACAAGTCTGGTTTAAATAATTATATCTTCAGTGGTATGGCGGTAGTCCGATAAGATCTCCACAGACATCTCCGGGTCTGGGGCTGCAGCAGCTTGAGATGGAGGGTATGCTTGGTCCGACACACGAAGCTTCTGTGGTGGTGTCGACTGGTTCACAGGCCAATCTCTCGGCGAGGGAGGCGGATTCAGATTTGACGAATACCCATTTGTTGGTGACCGAATGCGGCGCTCCCATGGTGGGAAGCTCCTTGGTTGATGATGGGGCCCCTTTGGAGTTCACTCATAGTTTGACGGTGCCCCACCAGAAAGAAGGTGGTGGTCCTGCATCGTCCTGCGATCATGAGGGTCTGGCGAAATCTGCAAAAAGAAGGGGATTGTCATCAGCAAGGCTCTCAACAGCGGCCATGATCATTTCAAGGTGAAAGATCTTTCGCTCTTCTCGAGAAAGCGCTGTCGAACTATCACATTAGATTAGGAGACGAGAAGAATGGAGCGTGAGTGCCTGGAAAATGGCCTTCTGACAGGGAGCATGGATGGAAATTATCCGCAGTTGGTCTCTGACAACTACGAAACATCACAATCCAACCACCTTACATCGTCGACTGGGAATATCACGGTCCAACTACCTCTCATCGCCACAACAAACACTCTTGCTCCATCACGAAAGTGACCAATCATAGTAGCCCCTATAGCGTGTTTGACCCTCCACTTGCCCACCCTCCACCTCAGTCAAATAGATGAAGTTGTGACTCCTCTCATTGACCGTTGCAGGAAAAACACGAGCAATTGCATCCCCCTCCATCAACCACATCTGTATAACGCTGCCTCAACTCCACATCCCCCTCCAAAGGAATATAATTGTGTCTCCCCCTCGTGTTGTTCCCCTCTCGTAACCCTCTCCTCCACAATCCCAACAGTCCCCAAGCATGTCCAATTGAACCAACTCATCCTAGGCCAACACCCTACGCTCATCCCGACTAAGTATGGATCTCCAACCCCCAACATATGTTAAGTGGACCCAAAGGCGTGCACCCATATACCTTGATACAGAACTAGAAGCAAAAACGTTGTGCCATCAGAGAGCCACACATTCTCAGAGACCCTCTTCAAGCAACCACGAACACTCGAAATGAAACATATTGCTCCGTTGATAGTCCTTCATAAACCCCAGCAAATAGGAATGTAAGTAAGGCCTCGACAATGAGAGCACCACAATCAAGTGAAAGGCCCAAAGAACTGATCAATACAAGAACGCGATGAAGAGCTATGCCAAATATAAATAGAGTTAGTCCCATCCAACACCCCCAAGGACAAGTTACTCACGAAATCAGAAAAATTGAACAACCAGGGTCCCGATCTCCCGATTCTGAACCAACATGCAACCAACAATCTGACATAGAAATCAACATCAATGGGCTGAGGTAAATTAAAGAAACGGGAACTCTACATCCACAGATCATCCCACATATCCGAGCCGGAACAAGCACCAGAAGGGAGATACACCAAAGAAAAAAGCAATCATATATCACCTACCTTAGGAAGCAGAATCATGGACATCAAATGTTGAGCCTCAAAAGAATCAGACATCTCCAAAACCATTCCACCCAATAAAAAAATCACCATAAGTCTCAACTAAAGGAATCGCCATACCCTCCATTGCCCCCCCCCCTACAAACCTCTAAAGGAAAATATCCCAAGTCTCTATCTCTATATCTTGCAAATAGACCACATATACACGCCAAACATCTAAAAGCAACAACACGCTCTTGAAGGGAAACATCAACTCAACCTCCACACAACATGCCACCAGCTTTAGAAAGGAAACACCAACCCCTTGGCCACACGAGATGGAAATTCCCACCATCATTTAAGCGTGTTCCTGAGGACACTCCTCAAGGTTTTGAAGGTCCAAAACAGCATTGTCCACTGTGCACCTCCTTGTGTCGAAAGACTCCTAATGTATGATCTTCATGAGTATCAGTCATCACCTTCGACTTTACGCTCCACTTCTTGTGACCATTGCACTGCACACCATGACCCATCGAAAGTCGAGATCACTCGCAATAGAGATCTCACCCACTCCCCTAATAATTAAAAGAGGTCAAAGCGTTCGGCACACCCTCTATATGGCCTACAGCACAAGTTATGCAAGGTCAATATGGTCGTTTTCCGCTAGAACCTCGAGGTGTTCATACGAGAAAGGAGAGAAATGCCTCGAGATAATCAAGGAACAACGACCCTTGCACCAAAGAATCCCTGGCAAACCGACACCCATGAGTGTCAAACTCAAAGGGGGGCACAACAAACTCGAACCCGGATATCGATTTGGTCGTTGAACCACCATCGAACTCGTCAATCATTAAGGTGTCATCATTGCATGTATCCCCCAAAAATGAGATACGAAATGACCCAACGCTCTACACCATACCCACTTCCCGAGCCTCCCAATCTACTCCAATTAACGGCTCCTCTCCCATGCCAGCGTAGCATCAACCCTGACAATTGGAAGAACAGATAAACAGAGCAGGAAAACAATACGACCCACCTTGTACGTTAAGCCTAACGAAATCGTTAGAGGGGAGGCCACCAACTCCGCCACGAGGCTTCCTTGAGTGCAAGCTATCCCTCACCATGGCCACTACCTCCCCCAGTGTAGTGAACACCTACTTCCTTGTCTCAAGGCTTTAACATTTGAGCAAAAGGCCTACTCTGTGACCTTGCACTGCACTTCAAGTGTCACCATGCTATTCCAAAAAACAAGTGTTGCCATTAACAACCACACCTCCAACACTACCCTCTCCACCAAAAGGCCCAAGCACAAAGGGCTCTGAGACCCATCCTCAACAAATCTCCATCGCGACCACTGTTAAGACCCCCTTAGGAATCGTCAACAAGACCACCCCTGCAGCTGCTTTGAGGCATGTCACAATATGAATGTAGTCACGACACCCAGTGGTAAGGCCACTACCCCAGAACCACCACCACCAACCCTAATAACCTCCGCACTAACACAATGTCAGCATACCCCTTCCCAAATACATGTCACCTCGAGATGGCCCATAACCCAAAAACCGAAGTAGACCAAGTCCCCCAAGCAATAGTAAGCAAAATGTCCATCTCTGCTAAACTGAAAGCACCAGCTAGACGCACCAAAGCCGGCAACCAACGACACGATAATGGCATCACCCTGACAATCTCAAACCACCACCATCGTACGAGGGCGCTGCTCGAGGATGAACTTCCCCTTTTCCATCCAGCGCCATTAACACTATCATCCCCACCGCTCCAGCACCCAACCATGAGGACTGAGGGCCCCTACTAACATCCTTCGGACTTCCAGTCATTATCCCTCGCTACTTTGGGATCATAAGAGCCCCCCTTACGAATCCATTCCACCCTCCCCTTTGATCAAACCGACCCTTCCACCCACTTCCCTCAAAGAATTGTCATCTCGAGAGGAACCACCTTGCAATTCCAGAGGCCACAAATGATCCCTATCGCCACACTCCTCTCCTCTCCATCCCTCCCGAGCCCTTGCACCTTCCCACTCACCTTCCCCTTCATGAGCACGGGCTTATCACCATCCCCCCTTGTCCGCTCACTCGCTTACATCGTCCAAAACTGCAACCAACTTTATGTTCAGTTTAATCATTGCTTACAGCTTATAATATATCAGCAGGTATCGAGAGACAATCTGTGGAAGCCATCGTTTTTAAACGTGCTACAAGTATTGCCTCCGGTAATCCTGTAATTGACCTTCTGCTGTACTATTGCCTTTTTAGCTGGAGCGACAACATCTAGGGCCACATCTAGCATAAGCCTTGGTTAGAGATAAGATTACTGGACGCACATTTTTGGAAAAGATCGGTAACAGTTTTTCCCATAACAGCTCTGTTGTACATTTTTCAGATAAAACCATCTACTAACCCTGGAATTATGACTGACTGTGGCTGGAGTATGCTGGTTTGAGAGAAGTCTAGTGAAAGCCTTTTGCAATCTCTTAAGGAGGTGCACACATGTCACTGTGTATAGACAAATAGATAGGTATCGCAGGCCTTTGTTTGGCTTAATTTCATCATTTGATATGTGGTAGATGTGGAAGAGGCACTGTTTGTGTTTTGCTTGACTGTTATGAATACCGTTTCTCTTTTATTAATAAATCCTTCTCGTTTGTTAATAAAGCTGTGCTAGGAGTACCCCGTCGGGGGACCATACACCTCCTTTTCAAAAACAATGAGATAGTATATATCAAGTGGCATATGAAATTAAACAAAATTGAAGAGGAAAATCGAAACTTGCCCCTGTACAATGGCCAGAGTCCCTGGTTGCGCCTGCAACAAACATGCAACATAGAGAATATTATATGTCCGATAGCTAATCACAAAAATAAGCAATTACGGAACTTAAGTGTGAAGCAGACCTCATCTCTTGCTGGTATCTTCGAAACACTGAATCACTGAACACGTGAATAACCATCTTAAAGTGTACATTGTCATTTGATAAAGAATTCAGCTTGTGAAAATTCGGATAGCACTTAAAAGCTGCAGGGAAATGCCTTTGCCTCATCAAGCGAATAAGTTCCTGTAACAACAGTCACTATGGAACTGAAATGCTTGATGAAAAAATGCGGTTTCATAGTTTAAAAATAGTAGAAAGCATAATCCTAGTAAAGGAAAGCACAAGATTGTAATAATAATTGTGACCTAACTAGAGTCAAAATGTACAAGCATGACAATCGTAAACAACTACGGAGGCAAGTGAACCACATGAAATTCAACTTCGTACAGCATAAAAAAATCTAACTGGATAGATTGTTAAATTATTTTCAGAACTAGCCTAAAGTAAGCACACTCAACTACTATTTCGGAACAAGCCAAAAGTAAGCACACTCAACTACTATGGCCAGCTCAATTTCAACTTGAACTCCGCGATCCAATGCATTCAAGCTCAAGCTCAGCTTAGTCGAACTCTAAAACTCAAAAACAAAAGATGAGCTAGACAAAAATGTTCTAGAAAACATAAGAAACAGGCATGTTTATTAAACAGAACAAACCAAAACTAGCACACTTAACTTATATGACCATTTCAATCTCATATTAAACACAGAAATCCAATGCATCCAAGCTCGAGCTCGGCTTAACTGAACTCAGAAATCGATAACAGTGAGCCCAGGAAGAATTGCTTTCAGATTTTGAGCAATGCACTATCTAAACATAATCGATATTATGTAGAAAATGCCGGTATTCACAACAACAACAACAAAGCCTTTTTTCCCCGACATTTGCCTCCATTCAAAAAATACCACTATTACTCTTAATAAAACTATGCCAGAAGGGAGAGGGGTATCAGAACAAATTTAAGGTGACTCAAAACTGAATACCTGCAACTTGGTCGTGGAGTAGTCCGCAGGGCTAGATTGCAAAAATTTAGATAGTATTGACCGATCAGCATTGCGTGAATGGGCTCCAACAGTCCCAGCTTCAAACCAATCAGAGTCATCAGGGCACATAGCATTTCCAGCACTTTGGAGGAGAGCTTTTATTTGCTTTGTAATTAGGAGAAAAAGAAACCATGTCATTCGACTTTTTCCCACCAAACATTATTTGAAAACATGATATTTGGGAGAGAGAAAAATAAGTACAACTAAAGAAGTAATAACACTTACATGTTTCTCATCTGACCTGTTCGCAGCACATATTTCGCGGAGATTCGCACCAAGATTCTTAGCATCTGTAAATCAAAGAAGGGTCATCCCGGTCCAGGGAACGATATAACTGCATCTACCATACAGCCTTTAAAAGCCAAAGCACGCCCAATGAAGGAGAAATTGATATAAATTGAAGTATTTTTTAGTGTATTCTTTGTTTAACAATGTTTGTTGAAAAGCTTTCCTTCCAATTTTATCTTATCTGGCAATAGTCTCGGCCATCTAGCTAGCTAGAAATGAAGTGATATTTCGTCAAGAAAGATTCTATGCGAAGAGTGTAATTATTCATGCAAGATCATTGCCAGAAGCTCGGTCCCTGTGAATTTTTCTATCGTTAGGAATAGCTGTCTACTCTAATCCTTGTGATTAATGAAGTTTTTGGGTGCGCATCTTCATGACGAATGCCATTTCTCCTTTCAAAAAAAATATCATATCCTCTTGGATATTAGCCAAAACTAATTCAAATGGGTCATATAATTGCATCTCACATATTTCATTGAACTACTTATTCAATTATTAAAGCAGAATAGCATGAAACAACAGACTGACTGGGATCTAAATTTAATTTATCAAGATCCACTCTTTGCTTCTTGGTGAAGTGCCTCCGCGTGGCGGCCGGGATTGCTTTCGATTCCGTTTTTGGCGGGCGATCCCAGGAAACTTTGCCCTCCTTCTGGCGCGACGTCCTCTCTGTGTTCATCAACAACCGATCCTTGTTTAGGCCAGCTCTCGGCGATGGGAATTCATTCCGATTCGGGTCTGTGGATTGGTCTGGTAATGGTATCTTCATGAACCTTTTTCCGAGACTTTTTGCGCTGGCCGGTGATAAATTTGCTTCGGTGGCTTCGTGCTGGACCGATGGGTGCCGGTGCCCTCTATTGGTGGACAATCTTTCCGATCAGCGGCTGCTTGACTTCTCGGCTTTTGGCTCTCCTTGTGGACGCCCCTACGCCCTCCGGGGGCCGTGATCACTTCGCATGGAAGGAGGGGACCTTCAGTTCGCGGAAGGCGTATTTCTCTATTCTACCCAACATCGTGTCATCGGATGCGTCCTTTCTCAGGCACTGCAAACTCATTTGGGGTCTCAAGCTCCCGGAAAGGGTTGGTATCTTTCTGTGGATTCTTAGACGTGGAAGATTGCTTACTCGCGATCGTTGTGCCTTGATGTTCCCTAATATCTCTCACTTGTGCGGTCTTTGCGGTTCGGATGTGGAGACGGCCGGCCATCTTTTTCTTCACTGCGACGTCGTGCGGCCCATTTGGGATGACGTGGAGTGGTTAAATCGTACCACTATTGAGGCTTTCTGGGAGAGCTTATCTATCGCTGATAATCGACCGAGGGAGGAAAGACTTATTCCGATTGCGCGCCTCTGGTGTATTTGGCTGGGAAGAAACAAAACTCTTTTTGCTGGGCAGAGATTTTGTAAGGAGAATATTTGTATCGCAGCGAATCGCTTTTGTATTGATTGGTCATCCGTGTAGCGTCTTTCGGGGGGCAGATGGTATCTTTTTTGATATCATCTATCTTTCCTTTTTGTTTTATTTCCCACTGTAAGTGCTTCCTATCCCTTTTCTTAATAAGATGGGGCGAACACCTATGAGTGTCTCCCCCTTTTTTGAGTGTCAAAAAAAAAAAAGATCCACTCTTTGCCATGAACACAAGATATATGTTTAGAGGTGGCAAGTTCATTCACAAAATGATTGGCTTTATTTAATTTTGGTTGGATGATCTCTATTCAGTTGATTAATTGTTAACTTTAACAAAACATCTACCTAGTGATTCATTATTCAAACCAGTTTGATTGTTTCAGAAACCAAATTAGTCATTTTATTCACTATTGAATGTCAAAAAACCTTTTTTCATATGAGGGCATCATTAAAAGTCCACTTGCTGGTCACACACCTATACGGTGGAGGCCCATTCTTTCAAAAAAAGTCCACTTAGAAATACTTCCAATGAATGAGAATGGAGAACAAGTTCAAGAGACTATGCATCAATTTATCCTATTCTCTTCTGCAGAACCAACCATTTCTCATCTAGAGTTCCTTTCGCCGCCCGTCTAGATAGGTATGTGCCACATCTTTCAACCTTCTTCGTTTTTTTCCACATAAGTCTTCCGAACTTAATCAACTGCATAGTTCTAAATAATAAGAGATTTTCTACATAGAGAGATTGTCAATTTTATCTTGTTCAATAAATTAGATCCAGAAAAAGATACGGCATGCTATAGAAATGCCCAGCTTATACAAACTGTTTGTTATTCAATTAAACCCATTATCCAGTTCCAACTAACAACAATTTCAGCCACCCTACCCCAGTGACATTTGATGCACATAGAATAACCCAAAGATTCATGTTAAATCATGGTTGCATAGAGGATTGTTTTTAGGAGTGCATCCAAGGATTAACAAAAATGCAGACAGCAGTCAACCTTTAACAGCTCCTGCATCTTGCAGAGTGAAAACCGATGACTATAAAATTTTGCGATTTTGACATGTCGTGAACTTCGTCAATAACACGTACTCCTGCTTATCTCATAATTATATGATAATTTACAAAGTGTATTAGGTATTGGTCAACTTCGTCTACCTTACGCAAGAAGTGTTGTAAGGAGACTATACGTATGGATCTTAACTACTTGGATCTAAGTCCGAGAACAACCCAAAATAGCTCTGAATGGAGACAAAGAATCCATGCAGCCGACCCTACTTAACGTGGGAGAAGGCTTAGTTGTTGTACCTCTGTCTACCTCCTCCCCTGATCAACCCTCACCACCACCTCACAAATGTCTCTCCCGATCCGTGTCGTACCCTCAACCTCCCCCACTTCGACAGAACCCTCTTCCTACCTGATATGGTTTGCCTCCATGTACACATGTCAACTGGCCTCTGCCCAACTATAAAGATCTCCCTTGAACACCGCCTGCACTTTTTAAAAACAATGCCTAAAAGTATTTTTGCCGACCCTACTTAAAGTGGGAAAAGGTTTTGTTGTTGTTGTTGTAATGCCTAAAAGTATTTAGGATTTTTACCCGTGTGTTCCACTGAGCTTTGTAAATAACACAAGTACCTTTACTTTTTTCATAATTACACTGTGACCCCAAATAAACATCTCTATTAACACATGTGTCCCTCTCATTAACCTGTATGAATCAAATCACTAGATACAACGACCATAGGATAGCATGAATATGTGTGTGTGTGTGTGTATTAATCTACAAACAATATCAGATACTTTTTTGGCATCCTCGTCATCTTCTTCAACCTCCTTCAGACGAACGTCCTATCACCTCGACAAATGCCTCTCTAGATGTTCATCCACCTCAACCACGAAGGACTCCTTCCTACATTGCATGCCCCACCTTCCCATACACGTGTCGACCTACCCTTGTCTCCATACTGCCCCACCCCACACACTCATCTCACCCCCAACCTAGACACAACTCAATCCCTCTACTACTACGCCAACCACCCGCCTCCTTGTTGCATCCCCTCTCCCCAAGCGAATTTCTCGACATTCATCAAACCTTCTCTGACCCTAATGAAATCCCCAACTTGCCGAATATACACTCGTCAATCTGCCCCTGATGACCGAACTGCCCTCATCCAAACCCCACCCCCATGCCCTATGTGCCTCTACCCCTCCCCCCCAACCACCATCTTGACATGTCCCTGCGTCCATGTTGTTTCGCATGTTCACGGACCCCCACCTTGTCCTGGTACATGTAGGCTCACTCTGCCAACTAGACTGCCCCAACCTACAGCAGTCACCTTCCCAAAAATCTCCCAACCCACAGCCACACATACCCCTTCCATGTGTAAAAAACTTATTTTAATTCTTTTATTGTTATTTCTACCAATTTGACCCATGGTGCTTAATTATTGGGATTGCAAGTGTTAATATAGATGTTTTGTGTGGATTATCTTGTAATTATGAGAGATATAAGAGTAATTAACAAAGTATGAAGGGGGTACAATCATAAAAATTCTTACATTCTTACTTGAAAATCAACTACCAGCCTAAAGTGAAATCGATTAGTTGCTCCATTTTTCCGCTAACCTCAATCCATAAACAAATAACATGCCTCCTTAAAATGGTTATTGAGAATTGGCCGGCTCCGTAAATCATGGGTCTACTGATTTATTGTTAGAATAAATAATATATTGTAGCCTTTAGCACCACATCGGGTGCTCTTGTGTTTACCCCTCTCAACTCTTATTATAAATAAAGGCCAAGGGTCCACATCCCAAGGCACTCAATTTTGGTCTCTCCCTCTGAAATTCAACTTGGTATCAGAGCGGGAATTCCACCTCACCTCAAAAAAAAAATTTTTTTTTTCTCTCTGCGGGCAAGAAGGGTCGGCAATCTCAGCGCAGGTTTCCTTGCTGCCGTTAGGAAGGGCCCCTTCCCCGGTAGGCCTCCCGCCTCCGGTGGCTGGGCCACCACCTTCAGCACGGTTGCCCTCGACCTTCGCTCCAGTGGGCACCCTTCAGCCACCTCCGGCCTCCGTTCAACTTGCACGCAGTATCTGCAGCTTCGTGGGAGACTCCTCTACGTGTCGGTAACCTTCTTTTCACGCATCAGATGAAGTTAGTTCTTTGGTGATTATCAGATCAGAGTTTTGTTTTCCGGTGCCGCTGATTTCTGTGCATAATGGATGATATGTGGTGATTTTATCTCCTCCTAATTTTGAGCTTTGAAGTCCGGTGTGTCTAGAAAAATGGCTAGTGATCAAACCGAGGTAAACTCGGATAGGGATCCAATGGAGGTAACTAAGTTGCCCTCGTTTGGTTCGATCCCTAAGTTGGACGAATCCAACTACGAGATGTGGTCACGTATGTTTTTAATGATTGTCGGTGGCCATGACAAGGATCACATCCTTCTAGAACCGGAACCTCAAGCTAAAACCGGTAAATATGCAAATTGGAAAAGGGACAACAAGATGGTTTGCTCGTGGTTGTTGGTTAGTGTTCCTCCACGCATTGCAAATGAGATTGTGTACTATGAAACTGCTCATGCCATGTGGAAGTCTCTTAAGGAGACTTATAGCCATGAGAAGAACTCCAGTGCTCTATTTGCTACTTACTATAATATGGTTACCATGAGACAAGATGGGAAATCTTTGACTGAATATTTCTCGAACTTGAAAACTGTTTTTGAAAAATATAATGCTTGTGTGCCATGTTGTGATTGTCCAACGACAATGGAAGAAAGGAAGAGAATGGCTGCTATGATATTTCTGGCAGGCTTGGATCCCTCATTTTTGTCTGCAAGGGATCAGATGATTACCGCACCGACTCTTCCGACGTTAGAGGAAGCTTATGCCAAGCTCTGTCGTCTTACTACTCCGCTTGGCTCAGCAGGTAGTACTACACAGGGACACACATCTGCCCTGGTGTCTCAGGATCGTGGGTACCGTGGCCGTGGAGGCTATGCAGCGAGAGGTCGTGGACGCAACTTGAATGATAGAGGTAGAGGAAGAGGTAGGACTCAGTGCAGCTACTGTGGTCGAATGGGTCATCCTGAAGCTGATTGTTGGGCTAAACATGGACGTCCTACGATGGCAAAGACAGCAGTACCTGATGAAGAAACAGTTATTGTGAGCAGAGAGGAGTATGTTGATCTTGTGCAGAGGGTGAACGCCATGCCAGGGACAACGACCACCTCTTCTGACACCAGTGCTACCGCCTTCTATGCAGGTAATCCCTTGTGTATGAGTTCACCTGTTTGTAAAGAAACTTGGCTTGTAGATTCAGGTGCATCGAAACATATCTGTGGTCGCAAGGAATGGTTCCATGCTATATCTCCTGATAACAGAAGGAGAGTACAGGTCAAGGCCTTAAATGTCGGTTTCGGACACCATTTCGATGACGACCAAAACAGAATTTCGATGGAATTTCGGTCAAATTTCGATCGAAATTTCGTTCATTTCGGTGATTTTTTGTACTAGGACCCCCATATTTCGGTCATTTCGGTCATTTCGGTCGAATTTCGATTTCGACTGGATATCGATATTCGACAGAAATTCGACCGAATTTCGCTGAAATTTGAGGCCATGGTACAGGTTGCAGATGGTCGTTTCTCTATTGCCCAAGGAAAAGGAGAAATTGCTCTTACTTCCAACATTATGCTTCATGATGTTTTGCATGTCCCAGAATTCCCCCTGAGTCTTTTATCTGTTAGTCAATTGTGCAAAGATCTGAATTGTAGAGCCATTTTTGATGCGACGTCCTTTGTCTTTCAGGATGTTCTAACTGGGAGGACGATTGGTGATGGCCGTGAAGAAGGAGGGGTATATCATTTCGTGCAACATCCTGTCGTTGCTCATGTTGGTTTTTCCTCCACCACCTCTCCTGTTGTCTGGCATCGTCGTCTGGGTCATCCATCTTTTCCACGTTTGCGGCGTCTTCTTCCACATTTATCCTCAAACACTTCTGCTCATTGTGAGGCTTGCCAGCTTGGGAAGCACCATAGAAGCAGTTATCCTGTGTCTACTACCGTGCAGTCTACTAGTTTATTTGAGTTAGTCCATGTTGATGTTTGAGGACCTAGTCGAAACCCTGATAGGTCTGGGAGTCGTTATTATCTGGTTATTGTTGATGATTATTCTCGTGTTTCTTGGGTTTTTCTTATGCAAAAAAAATCTGAAGTCTATGATATTGTGGTCAATTTCTTTAATGAAGTAAAAACTCAGTTTGATGCCATCATAAAAAATTTTCGGTCTGATAATGCATGTGAGTTTCTTTCTCAAAATATGAAAACTTTTCTAAAGTCCAGAGGAACTATTCACCAAACTACTTGTCCTTATACCTCTCAGCAGAACGGTGTTGCTGAACGTAAACACCGTCATATCCTTGATGTTGCTCGTACTATTCTTGTTGATTATAACTTGCCAACTCGATATTGGGGAGATGCAATTCTTACTGCTACTCATTTGATTAACAGAATGCCGTCATCTACAGTTCAGGAACAAATTCCCATTGAGATTCTTTTTCCGGGGAAACCTATTTTTCCACTTCCTCCCAGAATATTTGGTTGTGTTACATTTGTTCATCTTCCGAGGTCGGGGAAGGACAAATTACTTCCACGCGCAGTCAAATGTGTCTTCTTGGGTTATGTCAAGAATCAAAAGGGGTACCGATGCTATGATCCCATTTCTCAAAAACACTATGTTAGTGCTGATGTTACCTTCTTTGAGTCCATTCCATATTTCTCCACCTCTGGACGACATGTATCTGCACCTTTGGGAAGTAATGAACATGTTAGTATCCCCTTACCCATGCCTACAGAGTCTCAGTCCACAGAGTCGAGTCCGTCTACACCTCCTACAGAGTCTCAGTCCACAGAGTCGAGTCCGTCTACACCTCCTACAGAATCTCAGTCCACAGAGTCGAGTTCGTCTACACCTTCCGAGCCATCACCATCTCCTGATCAGGTACCAACTCCTATTGACAGGAATAATTCAGATGATATTCCTAATGATAATGTTGCAGAGATTGAGCAGGTTGCTGATGAGATGATTGGTCTCGATCTTCCTATTGCATGGCGAAAAGGGCAGCGTACACGTGCCAAGTACCCTGTTTCTGCTGCAGTGTCATATGATGGACTTGGTCGTTCTTATATGTCATTCATACGATCCTTATCAACTGTGCAGTTGCCATTCAGTCATGTTGATGCTCTGAAGGATCCAAACTGGCGGCATGCTATGGAAGAGGAGATGTCGACTCTTGTGTCTAGAGGAACATGGGAACTTGTTGATCTTCCAGCAACTCATCGACCAGTTGGAGCTCGTTGGGTTTTTACTGTGAAACACAATGCTGATGGTACAATAGCTCGATATAAGGCCCGGTTGGTAGCCAAAGGGTTCACACAAACTTATGGTGTGGATTTCTTCGATACCTTCTCCCCCGTTGCCCGTATGCCTACAGTTCGGATTCTACTGTCAATTGCAGTACACAAAGAGTGGCCATTATATCAGCTAGATGTGAAGAACGCTTTTTTTTATGGGGATCTAAATGAAACTGTGTATATGGAGCAACCTCCTGGTTTCGTTGCTCAGGGGGAGTGTCAGAAGGTATGCTTACTTAAGAAAGCGATCTATGGATTGAAACAAAGTCCTAGAGCATGGTTCCATAAATTATCTCAAGTCCTTGAGCAGATGGGATTCTCCAGATCCACCTCAGATCATTCCTTATTTGTAAGGAAGGCAGGTACGAACATAGTTGCTATGTTAGTATATGTAGATGATATTGTTCTAACAGGGAATGATGATGCGGGCATCATCGAAGTTAAAAATATGCTAGCAGATAAATTTGTTATGAAAGATCTGGGAATGTTGCGATATTTTCTGGGGATAGAATTTGCTAGGAGTAGAAAGGGACTTGTCATGTCCCAGAGAAAATATGCACTTGATCTACTGCATGAAACAGGAATGCTTGAATGCAAACCAGCAAACATCCCCATGGATCCAAAAGGGCACTTATATGAAGAAGGGAAAACAATTGATGTCACACGATACAGAAGGCTGATTGGTAAGTTGTTGTACTTAACAATCACACGTCCTGATATCTCATTTGCAGTTGGGAAATTAAGTCAGTTCATGGATAAACCTACTCAGTCCCATATAGACGCAGCCATGATGATACTGCGGTACATCAAATCATCTCCAGGAAAAGGGCTTATGTATTCCAAGCAGTCAGATCTTCACCTGGTTGCTTATTCTGATGCAGATTATGCTAGTTGCTTAATGGACAGGAAATCCACTACTGGTTTCTGCACTTATTTGGGGGGCAATCTCATCACATGGAGAAGCAAAAAGCAAAATGTTGTGTCTCGCTCTAGTGCAGAAAGTGAGTATAGAGCAATGGCACATGCTGCAGCTGAATTAATATGGATCAAATCAGTCTTAAATGACATGGGTGTTCCATTGACAGGCAAAATGGAGTTGAGATGTGATAATCGAGCAGCCATGCATATTGCAAATAATCCTATGTTTCACGAAAGAACGAAGCATGTTGAAGTGGATTGCCATTTTACCAGAGATTTGATTCAAAAGGATTTGTTGTTTACAACTACTGTCTCTTCAGAAGATCAAACTGCAGATATCTTCACAAAACCTCTTGTCCGAGCACAGTTTGAACGATGCTGCTACAAGCTGAGCATGAGCAACATCCATGCTCCACCTTGAGGGGGAGTGTTAGAATAAATAATATATTGTAGCCTTTAGCACCACATCGGGTGCTCTTGTGTTTACCCCTCTCAACTCTTATTATAAATAAAGGCCAAGGGTCCACATCCCAAGGCACTCAATTTTGGTCTCTCCCTCTGAAATTCAACTTTTATCTTAACAGGAAACCAAAATAGGTCATGGGAAAGAAAGGAGAAAATGTGAAGTCCTTGTGTAAATAACAAACCCAGCACCAAACCATAAATATAAATATAACATGACCAATTGAGAAGAGATCTATACATATACCATATTTGATGCTCCAATCAAAGTGTATAGCATGCTCAAAAAACTTGGGACTACACCCTCACTTTTTAAAAAAATTAATAGAAAAGAAAAACAAACCTCCTTCAGAAGGAGGCATTGGAAATTCCCTTAATACTTCTTCCAAATGCTTTGAGCTCTTCGGGCTTACTACACGTGCCACTAAACCTTCAAGTATCTCACCCTGAAACTTAACATGATCTTTTGACCCTGCAAAAAGGTAGTATTTTCAGTGCACTATGGATGTGCTCAACCGACCTGAAACCAACAAGGCCTTCTAATGATTGTATAGTCCAAGAATTTGCAGAATATGCTTTCCTAGTTGCAGTAAAACAGCTAATGCATGGATGATACAGACTGCTAAATTACAAAGAATACCAACAACTATTTGCAACCTGGTACTGATATGTCGGCAACTTCATCGAGAGCCTGGCATACAGGAGTTGCTGTTCCTTCCTCACATAATGCATCATAAGCAGCAAAAAAAGAGGTTACTGATTTCCTAGGCCCAAAAAGAAAGACATCAGATTATAAAGAAATAACCCTCATTCATACAAAAGTATACGGTTATTTGCAATGATAACAAATACCCTCAAACAAAGCAAGACAAATAACATCAATAATTACCAAGAAAGGCATAATAATTAATATAACAAAGATATATGTGGGAGAACAAATATGAGCAAACGATCTTTCAAAGGCCACAACTGGTCCCAAATTCTGAACATCTCATCTATAAGCTCAGCAACAAAATCAAGGCACCAACATTTTCTAGAACAAAAGAACTGAACGGAGCAAATCATATTCAAATATGAGTTAAGATGCTACCTGGTGGAGAACAACCAAACATGATTGGTTGGAAGCCGCCATTTCCTACAGAAAGCAATTAGTTGAGGCGTAGAATAAAACTTGGGTTTGCCTTTACCCAACTCTGTCACTGCAGTCACCACAACTGCACAGGAGGAAAAAAGGTTATATGAATCAAATTATGCAAAAAAAATACTGGAAAATAATGACTTTATATCATTTATTTGTTGGTGTTTTTTTGGTTGCTGTTAGTAGGTACAGTGCATGCATGTGTCTGCTGGATATCTGTTCATGCTTTTTATGTATTGTTTTTGTTTTATTTTCATATTTTTGTCATTAATTTCTTTGGGAATGCTGCAAATTCGCATCTGCTATCATGTCCCCTCCCTATTTTGAACCACAAGTGAGCCTCTCTTTCTACGGTAATAACACAAGCACAAAGTGGACAGGACCTATGCAGAAACCTTCTATGAGAGGGAGAAAACCATGGAAATGACGACCTAATGACCTCACACATGTAGCTACGCTTTTCGCTCCATTATCAGCGAGCCAGGCGATCGCCTAGGCACTCAGGCAAGGCGAGGCGAGGCCCTGGCACCTCGCTTGGAGTCAGGCAAGGCGATTTGGTGTAGGGACAGCAGAGGTGAGCACCTCGATGGAAAACCTGAGGCGCTCGGGCAAGCACTTGATAGAAACTAGAACTTTTTAGGGTCTAATTGGATACCTCTTGGAGATCCGATTATATCTTTTAAAAACCTCAAACCATTCGTATCACAAACCCTTGCCAACAGCCTATTTCGAAATACTCCCATGTCTGAAGCCTCTTGTGATCGTCATCGCCCTAATCAACACCACTAGCTCCCTTGTCTTGTGGTTGATCCTCCGCCTCCACGGTTTCTGCCTTCTGCCTCCATCTATCACGCAGAGTCATCACCTGATTCAACGCCAGCACCCTAATCTTTTAGAGTTAGATTTTTGTTTCATCTTTTCATCTTATTTCTGCACAAATATTGTTTATATAGTGTTAAAAAAATATGAATGTGGAAGCGTATCAGAGAAATAAAGATAAAACAATATGAAGAACACGAAATTTTTAACGTGGAACCCTACTCCCTAAGGAGCGGGTTGAAACCACGAGAGAACGCCTCAATGGAGTGATGTATGCATTGCACATTCTAACTGGATACATGGCGAGTAGGACTTCTTATATAGCCCTCACTGAGTCTCCACGTCCCACAATTAGTAGATGTGGGACTAGACCACTGGAATCTACAACATAAGTGGCACATACCATATACTCCAGACCTCCCCCTCAAGCTGGAGCATACAATGCTCATGTTGGACAAACAGAAAGAAATCTCAACTCACACTACAGGAGACTATGGACAATATCAAGTCAATGCCCACAACGGTCGGTCGTTGTCGAGGATGTTACATCTCATGTCGTGTAGGAGAGGAGGACAAACAGCTTGGAGTGTGAGTCAACTTAATCTCCTCGTCGGAGAGCAAGTGCTCTGTACTGCGCCTGTCAAAGTTACTGCAACTGAAAATAAGTCTCAACACGGAGAACTCTGTCTCACCATAACATGTGGACAGTTGCTCCATCTCTGGCCGAATAAAGAGCGTCGCTAATTATTTATACGCAGATCTCTGAAGATGGGTCTCTCTCATCGGGACCTCGAAATGGGCTCTCTCTCATAATAACCTCGGAATTATATTGTACCGGAGTTCACAATCGCTTGAGAATAGAGTCTGAAAAGTTACCTCGTCGGAGAACTAGGTCTCTCCCACCTGGCTCAGAGAATGGTGCTCTACTCTGGAGTCCCTATGAAACTACATGAAAACACTAGCCCACATGGCATAAGGAATGGGATCTTTACTCTGGGAGTCCTTATGGATCACATGAAAACCCTGGGCCGACGAAACAAGAATGATGGGGACCACAAACAATGATGGCATACATATGCACATCTGAAAAGACCGCATACATGTGCGTGTCTGAAATTGAAGATTCAGAACTAATCTAACGTCGAGTATGGATATCTGAACATCTCTGTAGAGTCTGAAAAATCTAGCTGGTCTGGAATCTGACAACTGAATATGGAACAGACTTGTGACTCTACACAATACCCCCCCTTTCTCCCATACATGTCGGAAATCAATGGCATCGACAAAGTTGAGAGAAGACAAGAGAATGGGAAAACAAACCCAAACAAGCCATCACATTTTTTTCTCGGCTTTTCTCAAAAAAAAATTAATCATTTTTCCCGATTACTTCATTCCTCTCATTTTTTTATAGTCGTCACCTTTTTTATAAGCCGTTCATATAAATTTTTTTATCGACTTTTCTTTTTTTCTCAATAAGCCGTCCATTTTTTTATTTATGGCTTTTCTCTCTTCCCTTTTCCTTATTTTTTGTAAAATATTTTTTTGAATGCTGGGTGACGAATTTGTGATTTATCACGCTAAAAGCTGAAAATAGAGCTTCGTTCCCAAGTAATTAGCTGCATTTCATCATTTATTTTGCATTATTACTATTCACGCACTTAGAACTAATATCTGCATTTTAGCACGCATAATTGCATTCATAATCATCTTCAAATTTTCACCAAACTTCATGCATTTTTAACTAATTCATCCTAACTCCAATTGACATGTAACCAACTACATTGTGTACATATTACTAACAAGATTTAAGGAAAAATACAAAAAAATGGCTAACTCAAATAATTGGCCCATGAGACAAAATCCAAATTCCAAGATAAACAGACTAAAACGCACATATCTTCATCATACAGTGTTCGATTTAGGTCTACTTACTTTTAAAGTAATATACATTCAAAGACCTTCAAACAAGACTAATTTCATAACAATCAGAGCTCATATGTGAAAGTTGGGTTTTGGACCTCTTTTGCGCATTGTGTGTTTTAGCGGTTTTTGACATGATATTTTATGTATATACATAACCATTTTCTTTTATTTCTTTTCCATTTATATTCTTTGATGAAATTTTATTAAAATTCATAAAAATCTAAATCCAAAATAAGACTGAAATCAAAGAAACTGATCGGGTCTGAGTGCCTCTTGTGAGTCTGTGCAAATATCTCACTATTTCCGTTTTATTTTGTTTTTCTATTTTTCTTATTTATTAAAAAACCAAAAAATAGAGTAATGTATAAATATGTGTCCTTTATTTTTATTGTATTTTTTCTCGATTTTTTCTCTTAATTAAAAATCACAAAAAAAACTAGAAACCCCCGCAACATCGGTGCTCTATGCACATAGAGTACCCCAAAAATATCATTTTGCACAGATGACATCTTTTGCTCTTAGATCCTTCATGAAAGTTGTAGATCTCATCAGGACGAGCAACTTTCATGAAGAAAATTTTTGGATTCAAGGTCGTTTGTTATTTCTTTTTTACTTTTCTTTTCTTTTTATTTTGATTTTTCTGGAGCTGACACGTTGCAGCTCATGGAGCCGCCATGTGCCACTCAATTTTCACATTATTCTTGCTTATTATTTATTTAAAAAAGCACGTGCAATGCACGTGACCATGATCATCCCTTCTTCACCCCACGTGCCCTGCACGTGAGGGCCACTTCGTCTCTCATCAACCGTCGGTCACGTGACCATCTTCCTTCGCCTTCCTCATGCGAGCTCGCCCATCCCCTGCTACCCGCATCCAACAAACCTCCGCACCCATCGCGCCAACACACTTCCTCAACCTCTGCGCGACCTCCTCCCATTTCGTTCGCTAACCTCTGTTATCTCCTCTCCGCCCTGACACCCTTATCCTCTCGTCGACCTAACCCTCTCCCACCTATAAAAACAAACACAGGAGCCAGATCCACGGTATCCGCCATTGGTGACAAGGTCGAGTGCCACCAGCTTTGGAGCTCTCGCCCGTAGCAGACGTGAGACGTTCTTTTGAGGCGATGACGACCAAAGACCCTCGCCGGCGTGATCCAAGTTGGAGTCCTCTTCGTTTTGTTGCAGCAAATCACCATGTTGCTTAGCTTCACTGCACGTCGGCGGCTTGAAGCGACGAACGGAGCTCCACCACGAATTCCTTCCTTAGGCGCCCGTCCATACTCCTCCAGTATCCCCACCGTATTCCACATACCAGGAAGCCTGGTCACTTCTTCCGCCAAGGTCCGCCCGAGCATCCCCGACTGCTCCTGCTCCTCCATCCTCGACTACGCCGCCTCTCCTCCTTCAAATATACTTCACCGACATCGCCCTGACACCAGCATTGCACCCCCGTGTGCCTACACCGCCCGCTAGTAGTGCCACCTCGAGGTGCCAAAGAAGTCCCCACCATCCGACGTCAGCTTCGCATATAGGGGCTACCTGGGGACATTTGCAGAGCAGCCGAGGGAATTCAAGCAAATCACATGACGGACCTGCTCTCCAAAGTCACGTGCAACATCTGCCCCTTTCATTGGAAATTTGCATAAATACCCATGCAGGTATATGTAATTGCATCCTAGTCTATGTGCATGTTTATTTATTTGTTTTATTTCGGTAATATTGCATTTAGGCTCCTGTCTTTGGTCATCATTTTGAACCTTCATTTAGCATCTTTTTGTCATTCTGAAAATTGCTCATTGTAGAACAACTTTTGCTTTATCACGTGGATATTTATTTACAATTTTATGAGCAGTGGATTATTTAATATAATTATTTTGGTGAAAAATTCAATATTTTACCAACTACATGATATTAAATCAATATTAAATTAATTAATGTTGCTTTGAAAATTGCTAAAAAAATCACAACATGTAGATTTTAGTGTGTTCTACAATGTGCCCAAATTTCATTACATTTGCATGTATATCAAGGTCGAAATAAATGAAATGGTGAACTCAGTAATTGATTTTTAATTAATTCCTTAGCATTTTTAGGAATTAAAAATAATTCTGAATTTCTCTCGCATAAACCTATCTAGGATAAATGATTTTTTGGAAAATATTGATGTTTTCTATTTATTAAAATTAATTAACTCAAAATCACCTAATCTGCATTATTCAAGCCATTACTTATTCATCTTCTATCCAAAAATTCCAAAAAAAATACAGCAGCCTAATTTCATCACATTTCACATTTTGACCAAGTTTCATAATTTTTGGAGAGTGTTTGAATGAAATTTAAATTTTAGTCCCTGAACTTCGCCAAATTTGCATTTCACTCATTTTGCATTTAAAAATACCAAAAAAATACACCTCTTTGGAAACCTATTCACTAGATCGACTAAAACCAACCTAAGGAGATAGTGGCCTCCTTGAGTTCGACCTTGGGCTTGCGCAAGTAAAAAATTGACAGCTCACTTTATTTGAAAAATAATTAAATTTATGATTTTTGATTAATCGTGAATTACCTGCCTATAATGAACCAAATTAACGTTAATTCCACGTAACTAACTAAGGGATTTCTTGGTTCTTCACTGGGAAGCCCACTTGAATTTTTCTTTTTAAATAAGCTAACCCCTCCTTAGGGTTCCCAATCGGGGAACCCATCTCTCGATGGGGAATATCGATGGCGTCGGCTCTTCCGCCGCCGACTGGAGAGGCATCTGCCTAGAGGGGTACGGCGAGGAGGAGGAGAGGCGTCGCAGCTTGGCCATACTTGGAGAAGGGGCGGCCAGTGGAGATCGGCTGGGGGGCTCGCCACTGCCCGTGGGTACGGGTTCGCGAGCGAAGGAGGCAGGCGAAGGGGCATCACCGCCGCTGGGAGGGCCTCTATTGATGATGCGATGGAGCAAGAGGGTGCACCGCCTGTGGGTGCACAGCTAAGGTGGGGGGTTGCATGTGGATTTGTGAGGAGCGCCGCCAAGGAGAGATGCTCCTCCTGGAGCATCGAGTGTCGCTCCTGGAGCGAGCGCGAGGCATTGCCTTCCGCGCCGCAGAGAGAGATGTGACCTGGAACTGGAGAGGCGTCAACATCGCCGTCATCAACCTCAAGATCTCCGACTAGCCCAGGAACAGTGAGGGAGGAGCACCGCTTGGAGCTCCTTCCTTGCGAAATGTGCGCCGCTTGCAGCTAGGTTTCCAGCCTGGATGTCAGGAACGAGCAAAGATGGCTCTTTGCGGCAGTGCGATGCATGTTGGAGACTGTGTGATGATCATGCGGAAGGCCTCTGTGCTAAAATCATGAATTAGGATTTCAATAGAACCCTGGAACTTGAATTAAACAATAATCATCTTCAAGACAACCGAATCTCGAATCTAAATAACGAATATAAAATCCTCGAGAATCGACATGCTCTAATACCATGTTAGAAAATAGGAAAAAGTGTACCAGAGAAATAAAGATAAAACAATATGAAGAACACGATATTTTTAACGTGGAACCCTACTCCCTAAGGAGTAGGATGAAACCACGGGAGAACGCCTCAAAGGGTTGATGTATGCATTGCACTTTCTCACTGAATACATGGGGTGTAGGGCTTCTTATATAGCCCTCGTTGAATCTCCACATCCCACAGTTGGTAGATGTGGGACTAAACCACTGGATGTGGTAAATGGATCTTGGAGAGATCCATTCACCCATCTACAACATAAGTGGCGCATACTATATACTCCAACATGTAGCAATCCGTAATGTAATGGATATGAAAATCCATATAGAAAATTTGCAATTATAAAATCCTAAATCCAACGAGACCCATGTGCTGGTAAGGTATGGTGGCATGGGGGGCTAGACAGTTGGATTCATCTGCCAATAACATGTAGAGGTCGTAATTATAAAAAGATGGCATGCTTATATATATTTATCATATATTTTATGTAAATGTTTATGTTAAAAACTTTGAATGTTGATTGTGGAGTGGACGTGACATGGTTGAAGAAAGAACTTCCGAGAAAGATATTGTGTAGAGGAAGAACTATCTTAAAGATCAAATGATCGAATAGTGTTACATGCATGATTTGTGAGAAGACTACTACAGGGGGAATCTATAGATCCCAACAACATCAAATAGGATCTTTCAAAAATGCTACAGTTTACAAGAAATGCCCTCCAGAGGTAAAGGAAGAATTGCATGCATATATGAATGAGAGGAAATCTCATAAGGATTCATTTGAAAGTGGGAACATCGATGCGGATGGCATGAATTTTGATGTTGACGAATGTGAGGAAGAAAATGCGATTGGGATTGGGAAGAAGGTTTGTCCAAGAACCAATAATAATTCTATTTCGCAACCTACAAAAATGGGTAAAGGACTGATGGACCCATTTGTGATGAAAGTGTCAAAAGGGAATGGAAAAGCTCCAATGAGACAAATTCCCATGGTGGATGCTTATGATAAAGAGATGTGACCCAGAACTATTCACTTCTTCTATCGCAACGGTATACCATTTAATGCTGCAAAGCTGCAATGTTTCAAGGATATGGCTCAAGCTATAGATTTGTATGGTCCTAACTTAAAGCCACCTTCATACCATGAGCTTAGAGACAAATTACTTCGCATTGAGAAGAATTACACGTCCGAATTGATGGCTGAGTACAAAAAAAACATGGGGAAAGTATGGATGCTATTATATATGATGCTTGGACTGATAAGAGAAATATATGCATATTTAATATTATGGTAAACTGTTCCAAGGACACGATGTTTGTGGAATCCATTGATGTATCAGCATATGCGAAGACAGGAGAGAAGATTTATGAGCTCCTTGATATGTTTGTGGAGCAAATTGAAGAGACAAATGACGTCGTAATAGACAATGGATGCAATTATATCTAAGCAGGTTTATATTGATTATAGCTGCTATGCTCTATGGATCTAAATGTTGGCTTGTGAACCATAGACATGTGCAGCGAATGACAGTAGCAGAAATGAAAATGCTAAGATGATGGAAGACCCAAGAGGGAAATTGGTGTAGCTCCGAGCGAGGATAAGATGCGAGAAAATTGCTCAACTGTGAGGAGATGCGAGTTTTGGGATGTTGAGCCGACTAAGAGAGGGCAAGGAAGGCTCAAGATGTGTTGCAATGAGACTATACACAGGGATCTTAGATTTTTGGATCTAAGCCCAAGAATAACCCAAGATAGATATAAATGGACATAAAGAATCCATGTAGCCAATCCTATTTAATGTGGGAAAAGGCTTTGTCGTTATTGTTTATAGATATTGAATTACTTTAGATTAATGTTACATCAACCTAGTATTTTTATGTAGGCAAGATTTTACAAGAGAAGAGGCCACAATTGTAATTGGACTCCATGCGTGGCACATTGCATCGATCTTATGTTAGAGGATATTGGTAAGATCCCGATGATTAAGAAGAATCTTGAAAGCGTCATTGTGATTGCGGATTACATTTACAATTGCATTGATTTTTTGAACATGATGAGGGAGTTTACAAATGAAAAAGGAATTGGTTCGTCGTGGTTTGACTCGATTTACAACAATATTTATTTCTTTGCATTATCTCCATAAGAATAAGCACAGCTTGAGGACCACGTTTATTTCAGAAAAATGAGTTAATAGCAAATGGGCTCAAGAAGCCAAGGGCAAGAAGGCAAGGGATACCATTTTGATGCCCTCATTTTGGAATTATGTAGTTAATACACTTAAGTACATTGGACCTCTTGTTAAAGCTCTTTGGCTTGTTAATAGTAAGCGAAAACCTGCAATGGGATACATATATAAAGCAAGCTTCAATTGAAAGGAAGAAAAGTACAATGGCGTATTTCAAATCATTGACAAAAGATGAGAATGCAAAGTCCATCATTTATTACATGTTGTAAGCCATTTTAATGATGAATTATGGCAATCATCCGTTGTATTTGATGCGGAAATCATTAATGAAAACGTGCAAGATAAAATTATGATTGTATTAAGCTCATATAAAAATGTTGACGGAATTTTCAGAAATACAACGGTCATTCGATCAAGAAACTCAAAATCTCCCGGTACCCATTACAATTTGGTATACTTCAATTGATCCAATTCTTGATGCTAACACCATCATATGACAATATAGTGGAATGGTGGAGCACTTTTGGAAGTTCAACTCAAAACTTGCAAGGTCTATCTATAAAGATTTTGAGCTTGACATTTAGTTCATCTGGGTGTGAACATAATTGGAGTGTATTTGAGCATATAAGTAAGTTTATGCTAATTCAAACTTTTGACCTGAATTTTAACCCTAATAGATACAAACATTTTTACAGATTAATTCAAAGAAAAGAAACAGGCTTGAACATCTAGGTTGCAAGACTTGGTGTACATCAAATACAAACATGCTTTGACGGATCGATATGACTTACTAGACACCATAGATCCCATCGTTCTTTGGGCATGTTTGGTAACTGGACCGGGTTGGGTTGGAGTAACCTCCTATGAATAATAGTTGATCGGATGGTTATGAGGGTTGGAGAGGGTTGGAATGAGAAATATGATGTCACATTTGTCTGTAATGGAATTCCAACCCAAGAATGCAATAGGGTAAACCATGTTACCTTGGGGTAACCTGGTAACCAAACGAGCCCTTAGTGAAATCGATGATGCAAATGTACGGTTGCTAGGTGAAATGGATACATACAATGCGGATGAAGATTTTGTCTTTGAAGATGATATATTGACATGGGGAGATGTAGCAAGAGTGTCTGGAGTTGCAAAGGCACAAACATATACACAGCATACAAGGCACAAAGCACCTATTGTGGGATCTTCTTCAAGACGAGTTGTTGCTTTACAGAATAATGAAGACAAAGAAATGGAAGAGATTGAGGAGAATGAAGGTGGAGGTGAAGACGATGCTAGTGATGCCAATTTTGGTGATGATGAATGCGAAGAACTTAAAGATCCATAGACATTTTAATTTTTAGTTATTTATTTCACTTTTGTTTGTGTAATTTGAATGTTCAAATTATTTCGATTGTTTGGAGTTTTTGTCTTTTCTAATATACAGTTGAACGATGTTCATTGCATGCTAGTGCTACGATTGTGTGATATTTTTAGTTGGTATAAGTAAATAAAATGTCCTAAGCCTTCTCCCATTAGGGTCGGCTACATGGATTCTTGCTCAAATGCATGTTGAAAGATCCGACTATTTTTTACTCTGGTCGTCGACTACCTAACGCAACCCCTGCAAGAGTGGGATTTGAACCCTGATCTTTTGTGTGGTAGACACACTGTACTACCACTAGATTTAGTTGGTATAAGTAATATAAATAACCTATTGTGTGTGTATTAAATATGCATACAATATTTCTTTAGTATCTTAATTGTCTTAGGTGAGCGACCAGTGCCTCGGGCTTATTGGACCCCTAGCGCCTTAGAGTGCCTCATGCTTTTAACAACATTGGTGTACAGTTTATATCAAGACATGGGTACCCCACCAACATGTTACAATAGTCAAGCTCCTCAAGTTTGGATTAGATGCCTATCATGTCAAACTTACCCACGTTCATCTCATGTTGCTAGTGGGACTTCACTAAACACATTGGTTAGAAGTGTCCATAAACCTCTACATGCTCAATGTACTCATGCATAATACTTTTTTCGCAAGAATATTGGAAGTCTTGCTATCACATATACATCCATTGGTACATAAAAAGGGATCTCATGTCTTGACACATGACACGAACCCAAAGCATCTCTGCAATGCAGCACTAAAAGGCATCGCGAGATACTCAATTTGGGCGCTTAATCTAGCATACAAAGTTAGCTTCAAAATTTCCTCCAACATTAACAACATTACCAAAGATAAAAGGGGATCACCTACCATCCCTTCCAATATGCATCATTGTAGGCTTTAATGTCAATCTCATTTCCTGTAGTGGGAAACAACGTGCAGCAGCCAAGCCATCATCAATATGTGTTTACATGGATTGTCCTTGACTCTAAAATTTTGCCATGCCTTCCCAGCACGACTTCAATCTTGGCTTATGACCGATATTGATCTGAGTAAGTTTAGTTCCATCAGCTCGGGCAAGGGTGGAATAAGACACGTGATTTTTACAATGTTGCAAAAGCTGGTAAGGTATTCGGTCTGAAGGAGCATCGGTTCAACAACAAAGCCTTTTCCCACATTAACTAGGGTCGACTACATGGATTCTTTTTTTTTTTGAGGCTCCAAAAAAGGGGGACACACTCGGAGGTGCTCACCCCAATGCATTAAAAAGAGGAAGAGAAACTTACAGTGGTAACATGAAGATGAGAAATTACAGAACAAAGTAAAGGGGGGTAGACGGAGATCGTATCCCCCGCAGCTAAAAAAAAAATTACAAAGAGGTCCAGTCCACGAAGGAAGCCCGAGGCCGTGGGATCTAACATTCTCCAAATAGAACCGCTGACGAGCAAAGATAGCTTCGTTCGCCCCATCCACAGGCTCCAAACCCTCGAGATAGGGTCCAGCAACACAGGCCACGAGCGCCCCCGATCAGAGAACAAGCTTTGACAAAATGAGCGAAGGAAGATAGGTCCAGCCACCGTAGATCGGCCCATAGCGCTTCAACACAGCAACAATGCAGAAAAGGTGATCAATAGTTTCCGTATCCACGCCACAGAGAGCACAGAGAGGCGAAGAGTTGGGGAACATCCGTGCACAACGATCTCGAGTTAATATTCTTCCCCTACGTAGCAGCCAAAGAAATATACCCACACGCTCAGGAGCCCTGAGGCCCCACAAGAGATTGCAATCACGCAAGAGGATGTCATCCCTCCCAGCGTCCAGGGGCAAAATGGCCTTATATGCGGCACGAGTAGAGAAGGGCCCATCTTTCCAGGCCAAGTAGTCCCGGCCCACAGAAGGGGCAGGGGCATCAACAAGATTACTTATGAGAGAGGTATATTCTAGCATCCGCTGTTCCGACAAGGATTCCGAAATAATAGGGCACCAATCGCGCCCATCCCAGCAGCCGGCCACCGTAACACATTTGTTGGGGGCCAAAGCGTACAGACGGGGGAACGTGAAACAAAAGGGCCCCCTTCCCGTCCAGTCATCCTCCCAGAAGCGCAGCATAGAACCATCGCCGAGCCTTGAATGAGACAGTGAGCGATTCCGACAAAGAGCACCCATCACCCCACGCCAAAATATAGAGACCTGGCCCCGATAATCACCACAAAAAGCCAAAAAACTAAGATCCCTCTCATATACGTCTTCCATTAAGATCTTTGCCTCCATTAAGATCTA
>JAZKJV010000899.1:0-107500 GCA_037367405.1 Ottelia alismoides
TGTTCGGTCACTTCTCGTCCTCGCGCTTTCTCTGATCACAGTCCCATCATTTGCGATGCCGGGGATGGTCAGCGTCCCCGTGGGCTCTTCAGATATGAGCGTTCTTGGCTCCTCGAGCCGGGATTCAGGGAGTTTGTTCAGGATCATTGGAACCAGTCCTTTTTTGCGGGTTCTGCCGCACGTCGCTTTGCCCTTAAACTCTCTTCCCTGCGTGCGGCCCTCGCGTCCTTCAAGCGGGAGTCGAGGCAGGCGCGTATTCGTGATCGGTTGGCGGCTGAGGCGGTGATTCTACGACTTGACATTCTCGAGAATGATAGAGATCTGACTTCGGACGAGTTGGCTGAGCGCGCTGCCGCCGTTGCGACGACGCAGTTGGAGGATCGTAAGCGTTCAATCGAGTGGCGTCAGCGATCTCGGGTGAGGTGGCTCAAGGAGGGGGACGCCAATTCTGCTTACTTTCACAGGGTGGCGAGTGGCCACCGCCGCTCTAACTCCATTTCTTCTATCTCCATTGGTGGGATGCATTTCGAGGGGGAGGTTGATGTGGGGGTGGCCGTGGGGAACTATTTTCGTGCTGCGTTTGGCTCCGCAGCCCCGCGGCGGTGGCGCTGGACGGGCCAGGGGGCTCCTGCTATACCTGCATCTTCTGCGGAGGCGCTCGTGCTCCCGCTTTCTCTGGAAGAACTCAAAGGGGCGGTTTGGGACCTCAATCGTGATGCTGCCCCGGGGCCTGATGGCTTCCCGGTTTGCTTTTACATGGATTTTTGGGACATTCTTGGGACCGATGTTCTGGCTGTAGCGCGGGATTTTTGCGAGAGAAACGATGGCTTTGATATCATAAATCGGTCCCATGTTGTGCTTATTCCTAAGTCGTCGTCGGCTAATAGGATTGAGGATTTCAGGCCTATTTCCGTGACCAATGCAATTTATCTAATTATTGCTAAGGCCCTCGCGCGTCGCCTGGCCCCGCTCCTCGACTCACTCATTTCGCCTACGCAGGCTGCCTTCGTGCGTGGTAGGCAAATTTCTGATTGCTATGCCGTTGTTTCCGAGATTATTGAGTCCTGGAGGAGAAATGCAACCAAGGGAATTCTTTGGAAGATTGATTTTACCAAGTCCTATGATACTCTTGATTGGCGGTTCTTATGGTCAGTTCTGTGGAGAAGAGGGTTCCCCTCTACCTGGATTACGTGGATGCGTATGCGGCGTTGTGTGTCAACGGCCATCGCTATCTCTTTTGGTCAATGGCAGGACGGAGGGGGCTCTTTCCAACCGCGGAGGGGGATCCGCCAGGGTTGCCCCCTTGCCCTCTCCTTTTCGTTTTGGCGGTTGATGTTCTGCCGCGCATGATCGAGGGAGTGGTGGGGGCGGGTTTGTCTCGTGGTTGCTCTTTGGGCCCCTACCACGTACCGCTCGTCCAATTTGACTGATGATACAATTTGTTTCATCGAGGGGGATCCTTCGAATGTGTCCCCAATGGCTACTACTATTCAACTGTTCAGCGAGCTCTCCGGTCTCATATGATGGCAACAAATCTAAGGCGGTCCCTTTCTTCATGTCCTCGCGGAGGGCGGCGATGTGCTCGGACGTGCTGGGCTGTCAAACTTCTGATCTCCCCTTCGATTACCTGGGACTACCCTTGACGTTGGGCCCGCGCGCGCACGCGTGACTGGAAATCGATCGTCGAGAAGGTTGAGCATTGCCTGGCTGGGTGGCGCGCGGCGATTCTCTCACGTGGTGGCCGGTTAGTGCTTCTTAAATCCGTCCTCTCCTCTATCCCTATCTACTTTCTCTCCGTGCGGGGGATGCCAAAGGGGGTTCGTTGGCGTCTGGAGAAGTGTATGCGGGCATTTCTGGTGGGGAAGGAAGGGGGGAGGGGGGAAGGGGTGCACCTCGTTGCCTGGGGATGAGGTCACGCGCCCTAAGAAGGAGGGCGGGCTGGGTGTGAGGCGCCTGGCGTCGGTGAACGATGCTCTAATGCTCAAATGGGCGGCGAGAATTTGGGTAAGGAGGACAACTTCTTGATTAATTGTTTGAGGGGTGCGGCAGGGATGGCATCCCAGTTGGCCTTTCGTGGTGATTATCGGGGCCAGGTCTCTATCTTCTGGCGTGGGGTGATGGGTGCTCTTTCGCGGAAATCGCTCCCTATTCTCATTCAACTCGGTGATGGTTCTCTGCTTCGCTTCTGGGAGGATGACTGGACGGGGAGGGGGCCCTTTCGTCTCACCTTCCCCCGTCTTTACGCTTTGATCCCAAACAAAGATGTTACGGTGGCTGGATGCTGGGATGGGCGTGATTGGTGCCCTCTTATTTCTGAGTCTTTGTCGGACCAGCGGATGCTCGAATATCTCTCTCATAAGCTCTCTTGTTGATGCCCTGTGCCTTCTCCTGGGCCGGGACTACTTGGCCTGGAAGAATGGGCCCTTCTCTACTCATGGCGCGTATATGGCCATATTGCCGGATCCACCTGGAGGGATGATATGCTCTTGCGTGATTGTAATCTTTTGTGGGCACTCCGGCTTCCTGAGCGTGTGGGTATTTTTCTTTGGCTGCTTCGTAGGGGAAGAATACTACTAGAGATCGTTGTGCACGGATGTTTCCCAACTCTTCGCCTCTCTGTGGTCTCTGTGGCGTGGATACGGAAACTATTGATCACCTTTTTCTGCATTGCTGCTGTGTTGATGCGTTATGGGCCGATTTGGGGTGGCTGGATCTCTCTTCCTTCGCTCATTTCTTTCAGAGCTTGTTCTGTGATCGGGGTCGGCCATGGCATACGCTGATTGACCCTATCTCGAGGCTATGGAGCCTGTGGCTGGGGCGAAACGAGGCTATCTTTGCTCGTCAGCGGTTCTATTTGGAGAATGTCAGATCCACGGCTTCGGGCTTCCTTCGTGATTGGACTTCTATGTAAATTCTTAGCAACAGGGGCTACGATCTCCGTATACCCACTGTATTTTGTTCTGTAATTTCTCATCTTCAGTTTCCCCCTGTAAGTTTCTCTTTCTCTTTTTAATACATTGGGGTGAGCACCTCCGCGTGTGTCCCCCTTTTTTTGAGCCTCAAAAAAAATATTATGTATCCATTTCCCTGTTTATATGTTTTAAAATGCCAGAGAATGCTCTATAATTTAATAGTTCTCAGTTTTTGAACTAAATGGTGCAGGCCATTTCAAAGAAAGAATTCGACAGCACTCGTAAAAGAGCAAATCTAGACAACAGGTCTTCTGCTCCAATATATTTTAAGAAGCAATGAAAATGGTTCACTGTAACCTGAAGATTCTAACTGGTTTTATTTCTCATGTTCATAGGCCTGCAGACGCAATATTTGGAAAATCTTTCCTGGACAAAGATAGGTGTAACACCAGATTATATTGTGGATCAAGCAAACAAATTTAATATTATTACTTCTGAACCTTATTTTCTATTTTATATTTGTAGGAACCTGGAAAGGATGCAGAAAAAAACTTTAACCCCGGGTACTGGGGAAAGGGTTCAAATTCTGAGCAAACAGAAGCCCAGGTAATATGGTTGACAGCCTGAGTCTCACATGCCACGTAAAAGTTGACGGAATATCTATTCCATATGCTTCTTTACATATAGACGCTCGGAACAAGTGGTCCTTGGAGGTCCCTAAGATATACAGAAATGCAGAAAAATAATAATATCTTATTTATCCCATTTAACATTTCTTCTGATTATTAATTAAGATGAAAATGTTGTGAACCTCGCTTTCAATAGGAGAGATGTCATATGTTCATCATCTGATCATTTGAGCCGCTCATTGAAAGTGATTAATTCAACCCTTTGGAATATTTTCTAGGTCAATGGGCAACCGTGCCTCAACCAAACTTTTCATGAATAGAACAAGGAATCCTGCAGATTTGAATAGTGCTGGGATCACAGAAAAAGGAGAAAAGGTAGTTGCTCTTCCTTATAAACATGAATTAGCTTCAAATTATGATCTATGTACACGCTTTTGCGAAATTGCCATTTTTTGCATGAATTAGAAGAATATGATCTATTCGTGTTTCTGTGAAGCTGTCATTTCTTGCTTGCTTAATCCAGTTTGTTTATCTTTGATTCATGGGATCTTGAAAGCGTTTTAGCCGTGGTTTAGGTGCCAAGAACTTCAGGATTATGAACATGGTTTAGCCGTTAAAATGGGTGCAACTTCTTGGAATTGCAAATTAGTCACATGTATGCATAAGATGTTGGTCCTGTGGAGAGGGAAAAACTCTCATCTTATTGAGGGCCTCATATTCATGTAGGGAATTGCATGTGAAGGACTTTAGAGATTCAACCCATAATTTCAACCCAACAAACCTGACTACGTGAACTTCACAAAAGCTTCCAAAGTTTTCATTTTGTAATGAAAGTGTGTAAATGATTGATGAATAAGGCTATTGTAGACAATCAAGCGGGAAGCAATGACAATGATTTAATGTGGAAACCCTCCTTGTCGGAAGGGAAAAAGGCACAGAAAAACACACCCTATTGCCCACAACAATAAGGGCTCTACTTCACACTCTCTTGACGTGAGAAAATAAAACAAGGTGAGTTACATATATGCTCTAAATGGGTAAACGAGTCCTCAACCATGAACCATTTACCCGTATATAAGCAACTCAACACTCCTTAAGTTGGGCGTAGAGATTGTACATGCCCAACTTGCCCACATTCTTTTCAAAACTAGTTGTGGGAAGCTCATTGGTGAATACATCGGTCACTTGATCCTCATTTCTTATGTACGATAATTCACGCTCCTTAGAGTTAATTCTCTCTAATAAAGTGACGATCATTTTCCACATGCTTGGTTCTATCATGTAGGACAAATTGTTGGATAGATTTATAGCAGCCTTGTTATCATAGAACAACTTCATATGCAACTTAGAATGCATTCCAATATCTGTCAAAATAGTCTTGACCCACAACATCTCAGCGACATCCATAGCAACAACGTTGTATTTAGCTTCCACATTAGACCTGACGTAGACTGATTGTCGTTTGTTTCTCCGGATCACCAAGTTGCCACCTAGAAATATGCAATATCTAGTTGTAAATCTCCTCGCATCTGTGCATCCAACCCAATATGCTTATGTGTATCCATCTATCTCAATTTTTACATCTTTGGTAAAGATAAGATCTTTTCCAGGATCTTTTTCACGTAGTAAATAATATATTATACCGCTTTCATGTGAATATCAGTTGGAGCATGCATGAATTGACTCGCTACGTTGGCAACATAAGCAATGTTGGGTCTGGTTAGAGTAAGATAAATCAACTTACCTAAAGAATCTGGGACCTACTCTTGGAGTCTTTATCAAGTGACTTTCCATCCTTGATGCGCAACTTATGACCAGTGACCACCCTCAATAGGTGCAAACACATGTTTACAACCTAACTTTCCAGTTTCTTTCAGCCGATCTGGAGCGTATTTTCTTTGACAAAGAACAAGACCTTCATTCAACCTTGCCAATTTATACCCAGAAAATATTTCAAGTTCCCAAGATCTTTCAAGTCAAAAACTGTAACAAGCCCTCTTTTTAGATGAGCTATCTCCTCCTCATCTCCTATGATAATAATGCCATCAACATAAATGAGAAAGGAAGTTTTATTTTTACTCCTCTCGACAATGAGAGTGTGATCACCAATTCCTTGATGATAGCCTAATCTAATCATCACCACCTAAGCCTCTCGAACCAGGCTATAGGAGGTTGTTTCAGTCCGTATAATGCTTTCTTCAACTTACAACATTTTATTGTTTTCTCATGGCTATGTGACAAGTGCATGTAAACTTCTTCTAAGATATCTCCATTCAAAAAAACATTCTTAATGCCTAATTGATGAAGCTTCCAATTCTTGAGACCGACAAGTGCAATCCGAATTATAGTCATTTTTGTCACATGGGCAAAAGTCTCCAGGTAATCAGTGGTGGCATATTTTTGACTGAAACTCCTTGCAACAAGTTTGGCCTTGTATCTTTCTATGTCCCCATTTCATTTGTATTTTATGGTGTAGACCCACTTTGAACCAACTAGATGCACCCCATCTGTGATATCCACAATATCCTATGTACAATTTCTTTCAAGAGCCTCCATCTCCTCATGCATAGCATGAACCCATCTAGGATCAGAACTAGCTTCGACAACATTCTTGGGAATCACAGAGGCGGATTATGAAGAGATAAAACATTTATAATTTTTGCTAAGTTTAAGGTACCCAACATATTTGCTAATTGGGTATCGGGTACATTTAGCATATCTCGAGGGGGGCTTTATCTGCATTTGCTCGCATCTCTGTGCAATTGAATCTTCTTTAAAAAAATATCAATTTATCAGCACCCTTTTCTTCACTATTATTGTTGAGATATTTATATCTCATTATCTTTATTTTGTTATTTCTTAATTCTTCAGTTTACTTTATGTTATTTGTTCTTAGAGATTTTCTCATATATAAGAGAGCTCTAGGGCTACGAGGAATACAAATTTTCATTTCTCATTCCTTTCCACATGGTATCTGTAGAGATAGATATTATTATATGCTATGTACCTGTTCGTAATTTTTATTTCTCTATGGACTACTATGTATTTTACCCATGAGGTCTCTCCCTATATAAGAGAGCCTAGGGTTCCTTTGAATAACAGATCACTTATTTCTCACAGCATGGTATCAGAGCCCTAGGGCTTCCTCTCCCCACCCACCGCCCACCACCCCCTCTCGTTTCTTCCACCCCCCCCCTTCTCGTTTCTTCTGCCGCCAGACCCCTCCCGGACCACCACCAGTCCCGCAGGACCCCCCGGGTCTCCGCCAGTTTGCCAGACCCCTCCCCGGGTCTCTGCCAGTTCGCCGGACCCCCCCGGGTCCTCCCCAGTGCCGCGGGACCCCTCCCGGGTCCCCCCCCCAGTGCCGCCGGACCCCCCTCGGGTCCCCCCCAGTGCCGCTGGACCCCCCGGGTCCCCCCCAGTGCTGTCGGAACCACCCCAGTCCGTCGTCGGTTCCGGGATCTTGTCTTCAACTCCCGGCTTGCCCTAGTCGGACTCCTGCTACCTTGATCGTAGCCGTCTCTTCCTTCAGATATATGGATTTGGGTACGTAACGTCTACATACGCACTCAAATCCTATGCAGTTTGTGTAGACATCTATCACTTTGTCTACATACCCTAGTTCTTCTCCAGCGGCGATATGTCAGAATCAAAGGTTGATATGCCCTCCATAGGCGTGTTCAAAGGTCCCGCGCCAATAGTAAAGATGGACGGGTCGAACTATGAGCTCTGGGCGATGCAGTTCATGAGTCTCATGAAGTCGAACGGTAAGAAGCGCATTCAACCGAGGATGAGCCATCAGAGAAGACATGGATATATGCCTCGTGGGAGGCTGATGATTCGTATGCCAAGGTCTGGTTGTCAGGAACACTGTCAATGGAGATTGCCGATGATGTCCTCCATCAACCCACTGCCAAGGCGATGTGGGATATTCTGGCTGCTACATATTCCCAGGTGTGAAATGAGACCAAGATGTTACAGCTTCAACATGATATATTCACGATGAAGCAGGACAGACCTCTTCACTCCTTGTACACATCCCTGAGGGGGATGTTTGAGAAGTTATACAGTACCATTCCACTCACAGCGACTCATGAACAACAGAAGTCATTTCGGAATGCCACCATGGTGGGTGTTCTACTTGCGGCTCTAGATCCTGAGTATGAGGCTGCTTGCTCTTAGATTTTGGCTGATGCAGTTATTCCTCCGATGGAGGATGTTTACAGGAGACTCAGTTGCATATCAGTTTCTTCCAGCTCATCTACTCCACCCCCATCGGCGATGGCAGTATCGCGTGGGAGAGGTGGTCACTCTTCTGGCCGTGGTCGTGGACGTGGACCCCAGGGTAGGGGTGGTTGTTTTCGTCAGCCGTGTTCATACTATCACCGCACAGGCCACTCGGAGGAGACATGCTACTCTAAGCATGGTTTCCTAGCATCGGCACGTGTAGCAGAGCATTCTCAGCCCCAATTGGCATTTATTGCAGATAATCATTTCGAGGAACTTGTGGCACGTCTACGTGACATTATGCCGCAATCATCTGGTGATTCTTCTGGTGGACCTTCAGATGTTGCTGCTACAGCATCGGCCAGTTCCTCTGCTGCTGTTGGTACCTCAGGTAGTGCTACTGCATTTACATCTTCTCATGATATCTCTGATTGGATTATAGATTCTGGTGTCACACATCATCTCTGCCGAGATTGAGAGAGACTTGAGTCCTACAGGGACATTCCCCATGGCCGCTCAGTACAAATTACAGATGGTACTCATTCTCCCCTTGTTGGACAGGGGGAGGTCTTCCTATCTTCTACTATGCATCTCCAGAATGTCCTACATGCTCCTGAGTTCTCGATGAATCTGTTGTCTATTAGTCATATTACGAGGGATTTGCATTGTCGTGCTATATTTGACCCGTCTTCTCTTATTTTTCAGGACATACTAATGGGCAGGGTGATTGGCTGTGGCTCTGAGAAGAATGGTCTATATCGACCGGTCCGGAATTCTTATGCTGGCATCTCTTCTCACTCTGCCGGATCAGTTTCTTCGTACATCTGTTATCTCCGTTTTGGTCATCTCCCGCTCCAGAAAATACGACATCGTCTGCCTCAGATCTCTCCCAGTTCTTCCTTTCGCTGTAAAGCGTGTCAGTTGGGAAAGCATCATCGGTCGAGCTTTCCTAGTCGTCAGAGTCGGAGCAGTAGCTCCCCGTTCGAGTTGTTTCACATAGATATATGGGGTCCAAGTCGTGTATCCGATCATCAGGGACACAGATTTTATCTTGTGGTAGTGGATGATTTTTCTCGTGTTTCTTGGGTCTTCTTTTTAAAGAATAAATCTGGAGAAGGCGATGTGATTAAGAATTTGATTAATGAAGTGCAAAATGTGTTTTCTTCTACTGTCAAATATGTTCGTACAGATAATGCTCTAGAATTCTGCACACGGTCCCTCTCTTAGTTTCTTTCGTCAAAGGGCATTATTCACCAAACCACTTGTGCTTACACATCTCAGCAGAATGGCGTGGCAGAAAGAAAACATCGCCACCTTCTTGACATTACTCGAACCCTATTGATTCAGAGTTGTGCTCCTATTTCTTTCTGGGGGGATGTTGTTCTTACCGCTTGCTACCTGGTCAATCGTATGCCATCTTCTATTCTTGGTGAGAAAATTCCTCTATCATTTTTCCTGACAAGGAATTATTCTCACTTACTCCTCATGTCTTTGGTACTGTGGCATTTGTACATCTTCTGACTCCTGGACTTGACAAACTCTCTCCTAGAACTGTCAAGTATGTCTTTGTCGATTACTGTAGGACTCAGAAGGGCTATCGGTGTTATGATCCCATGGACAAGAAATACTTTGTCAGTGCTGATGTCACGTTCTTTGAGTCTGTTATGTATTTTTCCCTGCAGGTGACAGACTGGTACCATCCGCTACCAACGATGATGTCTATGTCCCTCCACCTCCTACTTGGAGTTCACCTGAGTCCATTCTTGTTCCTGTTTCTACGTCATCTTCACCACCACCTCCACCTCCACCACCTCTTCAACCACATATTCTACCTTTACCAAAATTCTATACGCGTCGGTCAGGTCCTGCTCAGGCTACACGTCATACATCCATCACGCCTCAGGTATGTTCAGATGGCATTACTACTGACGGGTCATACATGGTACATGTGCAGGATTCTTCATTGCAGGAGGAGACTACACCATCCAGAACAACGGACGATGATCTTGATCTTCCTATTGCTATCCGAAAGCAGAAGCGGACGTGTACATCTTATCCCTTTGCTTCACAGGTGTCTTTTCATCGCCTCACTGGCGACTTTCAGAGATTTGTTGCAGCTTTATCTTCCGTGGACATACCACGGACCTACCAGGAAGCTATGAAGATTGATTGATGGAGAAAGGCTATGGAAGATGAGATACGTGCCTTACAGTCTTGTGGCACATGGACCTTAGTTATTGCTCCTCCTGATGCATCTATTGTGAGCTGTAAGTGGGTATTCACAGTTAAATACCACGCTGATGGCAGTCTAGATCGGTACAAAGCACGGCTCGTTGCGCGAGGTTTTACACAAACCTATGGCGTGGATTATATGGATACATTTTCTCCAGTGGCTCGTCATTCTACTCTTCGCATTCTCTTATCAGTTGTGGTGGTACGTGACTGGAGTATATCTCAACTGAATGTCAAGAATGCCTTCTTGTATGGAGATCTGCAGGAGGAAGTCTACATGCAGCAACTACCAGGGTTTACTGCTGAGGGGGAGAAGCATATGGTGTGTAGACTTCACAAGGCAATTTATGGCCTCAAACAGAGTCCAAGAGCGTGGTTCCAGAAGCTTTCCAATCTGATAGAATGACATGGATTCAAGAGGTCGAATGCAGACCACTCGTTGTTTGTTCAGAAGTCATCGGCAGGTACGGTTGTTATCATGGTCTATGTTGATGACATTCTGGTTACAGGAGATGATATTTAGGGCATAGAAAGGACAAAGGCATTCCTAGGCCGTCAGTTCGTCACGAAGGATCTTGGGACCTTAAGATACTTTCTGGGGTTGGAATTTTCCAGGAATGCACAGGGTCTGGTAATGACCCAAAGGAAGTACATTACAGATTTCTTGACTGAAACAAGCATTGTTGGATGCAAACCATCAAGTATTCCCATGGATCCAAGCATGAAGCTGTATGATGATGACACAACTGAAGTGGACAAGAGGAGATATAGAGAAATGGTGGGTAAGCTCCTTTATATTACCATAACTTGTCCCGATATTGCCTTTGCAGTAAGCAGGGTGAGTCAATTTATGGAGCAGCCAAGACAAGTTCATATGGATGCCATATACATGATACTGAGGTATCTGAAGTCTTCTCCAGGTTCAGGGTTGCTGTTTCGAAAGGGCACAGATTTATCTATCTCAGCATACGCAGATGCCGATTATGCAGGATGCCCTAAGGATCGAAAATCAACCTCAGGATTTGCAATTTTTGTTGGGAGCTCTCTGGTTTCTTGGAAAAGCAAGAAACAAACTGTTGTGGCAAGGTCCAGTGTTGAATCCGAACATAGGGCCATGGTGCAAGCAAGCACGGAGATGATGTGGGTTCGATCTGTACTAGAGGATCTACATGTAGCCGTACCTCTACCCATGCAGCTTCAGTGTGACAAGCAGGCAGCCTTGTTTATTGCCAACAATCCAGCGTTTCATGAAAGAACAAAGCATATTGAAGTCGACTGCCACTATACTAGAGACTTGATCCAGAGAGGATTGATATCTACAGCTCACGTGAGCTCAAGGGATCAGACTGCTGACGTATTCACCAAGCTGTTGCTCAGAGGACCTTTTCAGAGATGTTCTTCCAAGCTGAGCATGATAGACATCTATGCTCCACCTTGAGGGGGAGTGTAGAGATAGATATTATTATATGCTATGTACCTGTTCATAATTTTTATTTCTCTTTGGACTACTATGTATTTTACCCTTGAGGTCTCTCCCTATATAAGAGAGCCTAGGGTTCCTTTGAATAACATATCACTATTTCTCACAACAGTATCAGAGCGACGGACATAGACCGGAGCCTGTACCCTAGAATCCCTACCCCACCAAAACCCTAGCGCGCCTCAAGTGATCGGTCGCCACCGTCGCCGTTTTGTGTTCACACGGAGCCGCCGGCCGCCGGCCAGCAGTTGCACCTGCTGTCACGGGCCGTTGCTCAGCAGCCACAGCCGCAGTTGCAGACCTGCCGCCTAACGGCCATCACCGACTGCTACTCAACCGCAGCAACAGCCACCGCTGCCGGACCAGCAATAGGGGTCCGAGCGAACGTTCCCGGCGTCCTGACGTGAAGCCCTAAAGTCATCGTTACCTCTCCTGTGGCCCATTAGGTCCGTTTCTGGGTGTCTAGGGTGTGACTTGATCATCTAAAACACCCTAAAGAGGTCTCCAATGAATGGAAGAGGTTGTGGTATGAGTCTACACCCACAATCATCTTCTCGTATGTCTGTGTAGACACAAGTTCTTCTGTGTGCAGACCCAGTCTTGGAGATTATTGTTAGCATGTCAGACAACAAAGCAGATGTTTCATCCCTGGGTGCCTTTAAAGGTCCAACACCCATCGTCAAGATGGATGGAACAAATTATGAACTATGGACCATGCAATTCATGAGCTTGATGCAGTGTAATGGCAAGAAACACATCCTCACACGAGAGGATCCAAGCGACAAGACTGGGGTCAATGCCTCATGGGAGGCAGATGATGCATATGCGATATGTGGCTATCTGGAACTGTGTCAATGGAGATGCCAACGACATACTGAGTCAGCCTACTGCAAAAACTATTTGGGACATTCTCGCCACTACGTACTCACCGACGAAGAACAAATCAAAGATACTGCAACTTTAGCATGATATCTTAACGTCGAAGCAGAGTGTCCATCCTCTCCATACCCTTTACACTTTGTTGAGGGGTATGTTTGAGAAGCTCCATGGGTTCATTCCTTTGACCGCCACACCAGAGCGGTTCAAGGCATACAGAGATTCTGTGATGATCAGAGTTTTCCTAGCAGCCCTTGATCCTGAGTATGACGCTGCTCGTGCACAGATCCTTACTGATGCTATTGTTGTGATATTTATATGTCATTATCTTTATTTTATATTTTCTCGTTTTTCTTGTCTACGTTATGTAATTTTTTCGTAGAGACTTTCTCCTATATAGGAAGGCTCTAGGGCTACAATGAATAGAACTTTTCATTTTTCACACTTCCACATGGTGTCAGAGTGACGGTCATAGACTGGAGCATGTTCCCTAGAACCTGTCCCCGCCAAAACCCCACGCACAGACGCACGCCATTGCCGCAGGTTGATCCTCCGCACGTGCATCTGCGCGCTCCTGCATGGTTGCGCTCGCACCATCGTGTGCTCATGCGCGCTCGCGCCCCTGTACGCTCACACCACCGCGTGCTCCTGCGCGCTTGCGTCTCATGCACGCTCTCGCCCCCGTGCTCGAGTGCCCTAGCATGGTAGGTGCCTCCGCGCTCCATCATGTACCACTGCAGGCATCGTCTAGGGCTCCCACTTGGTCTTCTAGGGTGTGACCTGATTTTCTAAAAACACACTGGCCACTTAAAGGAGCCTTCAAAGAATGAAAGTGATTGTGGTATGAGTCTACACCCACGACCATCTTTCTATATGTTTGTGTAGACATTATTTGTCCAGTTTGCAACTCCAGTCTTGAGAGATTGTTGTCATCATGTCAGACAACAAAGCAGATATTTTATTTCTGGGTGCTTTCAAAGGTCCAGCACCGATTGTGAAGTGGATGGAACGAATTATGAACTGTGGACCATGCAGTTCATGAGTCTAATGCAATGTAATGGCAAGAAGCATATCCTCACTCAGATGGAGCTTGTCGACAAGACTGGGGTTAATGCCTCTTGTGAGGCAGACGATGCATATGGACGTGTGTGGCTTTCTGGAACGGTATCCATGGAGATAGCCAATGACATTTTGAGTCAGCCCACGACAAAGGCTATGTGGGACATTCTCGCCGCTAGATATTCTCTGGCAAAGAATGAGTTAAAGATTCTGCAACTTCAGCACGACATCTTCACTTTGAAGTAGAATGGTCGTCCTCTGCATATCCTTTACACTTATATAAAGGGTATGTTTGAGAAGTTACATGGGTACATCGCCTTGACCGCCACACCAGAGCAACTCAAGGCTTATAGGGATTCAGTGATGACGAGAGTCTTTCTAGCAGCACTGGATCCTGAGTATGACGCAGCTAGAGTACATATTCTTACATATGCTACTATACCTCTGATAGAAGAGGCTTATTGCAGGTTGAGTAGGCTCTCCATATCTTCTGGTGGTACCCAGGCATCTCAAACATCCTCAACCATGGCAGCATCCTGTGGTAGAGGAATCCCTACTCAGTTTCGTGGTCGAGGTGGTCGTGTCAGGGGAAGGGATAGTCGGCTCCCTCGTCAGCCTTGTACTTACTGTCACAAGCCAGGAGCATTCTGAGGAGTCTTTCTATTCCAAGCATGGATTCCCAGCTTCAGCACGTGTGGCAGAGCAGTTCTTCATATGTCCTTGATCAGAGATTTGATGACCTTGTGGCGCGGTTCAGAGAGAGTATGCCTACGTATGGGTCAATGAGCTCTCCTTCAAGATCCTCAGAGGTAGTTGCCTCAGCATCAGCATCCATTTCAGGTATATGCCTTTACTAGTTGTTACATGGCAGATTTGCCAGAATGGATTATGAATTCAAGAGCATCCCATCATCTCTGCGATGACAGAGGACAGTTCAATACTTAAAGCTCGACTCCTTTAGGACGTTCGGTTGTGATAATAGATGGGACACACTCCCCTATTACTGATCAGGGGAGATGCAGTTAACTCCTGCAATGCGGCTTCAGAATATTCTTTAAGCTCCTGAATTTTCTATAAATCTATTATCAACTATTCAAATCACCAAGGATTTACATTGTCGTGCCATATTTGACCCTTCTTCTCTTGTGTTTCAGGACATTCTCACAGGTAGGGTGATTTGATTTGACCATGAGCAAGGAGGTCTCTACAGACTGGTGCAATCGCCTTATGCTGGTTCCTCTACTCTTAGCATTGTATCTTACTATCTGTTTCTCCCTATATGTGGCATCTTCGTTTTGGTCATCTTCCTCTACAAAAGCTGTGTCATGTTCTTCCACAGATTTCTCCTCGCTCTATCTTTCAGTACGAGGCCTAGTAGCTTGGGAAGCATCATCGATCTACATTCCAGAGTCGTCAGGGTCGAAGCAATCATAGTCTTTTTGATTTAATCCATTTTGATATTTGGGGTCCTAGTTGTGTCCCAGATCATTAGGGGCATAGGTTCTTTTTTGTTGATGTTTATGAGTTTTCAAGGTTGTCTTGGATCCTTCTTAAAAACAAGTCTGATGCTGGTCCTGTTATTCAGTCCTTTATTAATAAAATAAGGAATGTTTTTCAGCAAATGTCAAGTTTATATGCTCAGATAACGCTCTTGAATTTTGTAGCACAACTTTCCCAATATCTTAGATCTTATGGTATTATGCATCAGACATCTTGTGCATATACTTCTCAACAAAATGGGGTGGCTGAACAAAAACATTGCCACCTTTTGGATGTTACTAGGACTCTTTTGATTAAGAGTCGTGCTCCTCATTCGTACTGGGGGATGCGGTTCTAACTGCGTATTATCTGGTAAATCGTATGCCCTCGTCGGTTCTAGGGGAGAAGATCCCATTCTCGATTGCAATTCCCGAGATGGATCTTTTCTCTCTTACGCCACGTGTTTTCAGGTCTGTTGCATTCCTTCATCAGATGTCTCTAGGTCTTGACAGGCTCTCCCCTAGAGCTGTCAAGTGTTTGTTTGTTGGGTATTCTTATACCCAAAAGGGTTATCGTTGTTTTGACCATGTTTGATGGAGGTACTATATTAGTGCGGATGCTACCTTTTTTTGAGTCCATTATGTATTTCTCTCCTACAAGTGACAAGCTTATTCCTTCAGGGAATGGAGAAGAGATCTATGTGCCTCTATCTCCAATTTTGTCTACTCCAGACTCCACTACACCGTCACAACCACCACCACCTCCACCACCAACACCTTCGACGTCACCTTCTCCAATGTCACCTCCTTCACCATCTCCACCACCTGCTGTGCCTACTTTCTTTCCACAGGTTTATCAACGCCGACCTCCTGCTCATGTGCCTCCTTAATCATCCAGCACACCCAAGATATGTTCTGAGCATTTGAGTTCTTCTAATGGTACTGGTGATTTGTGTGTGCAGCTTGAGATGCACGAAGCATTGGTTGATACAGTTTCTGTGGATAATAAGAACCTGGATGTACCTATTGCTCTACGGAAGAAGAGACGTGCATGCACTATGCATCCTCTTTCTTCCCATGTTTCTCTGACACATCTCTCCGAAGATTTTCTGAGGTTTGTTGTGTGGTTGTCAACTGTGGAGATACCACGGTCCTATCATGAGGCCTTACAAAGTAGTCAGTGGCATCTGGCGATGGAAGAGGAGATGGCAGCTTTACAGTCTCGTGGTACATGGAGTGTTGTACAAGCTCCTCTAGGTATGTCTGTTGTTGGCAGCAAGTGGATGTTTACTATAAAACACCGAGCAGGTGGTACTGTGGACAGGTATAAGGCCCGATTGGTTGCTCGTGGGTTCACCCAAACCTATGAGGTGGACTAACAAGATACTTTTCCCCCAGTTGCACGTCATTTTACGCTAACGAATTCTTATTGTCGTTGTTGTGGTCCGTGACTGGCCACTTTTCCAATTGGATGTTAAGAATGCATTCTTGTATGGGGATCTGCAGGAGGAAGTATATATGCAGCAACCACCAGGGTTTGCTACTGAGAGGGGTCTAGGATGGTGTGCCATCTTCATAAGGCCATATATGGTCTTAAGCATAGTCCGAGAGCTTGGTTTCAGAAGCTCTCAGAGTTGATTGAACAAAAGGGATTCTTCAGATCTACTGCAAATCATTATCTTTTTGTTAGGAGAACCCAGAGAGGTACCGTTGCTATTCTGGTTTTTGTTGATGATATTATTGTTACCGGCAGCGATGAACATGGTATTCAAGTAGCTAAGAATTTCCTTGGAAGTCAATTTATGACCAAGGACCTTGGCAAGCTACGTTACTTTCTTGGCCTAGAGTTTGCAAGGAATCAATATGGTATGGTAATAACTCAAAGGAAGTATGTCATTGATCTACTATCTGAGACAGGCATGACAGGATGCAGACCTGCTACTACTCCAATGAATCTCAATGCGAGGCTCTATGATGATGACCTTGAAGAGGTGGATAAGAGACGGTACAGAGAGCTAGTAGGGAAGCTGCTATACGTTACTATTACCAGGCCTGATATATCATTTGTTGTTAGCAGAGTTAGCCAATTTATGGAGCAACCCAGGCAAGCTTACATGGATGTAGTTAACATGATCTTGAGGTATCTGAAATCTTCTCCAGAATCAGGCCTTCTATTCAGAAGAGATACGTCTCTCACAGTTACATGATGTACGGATGCAGATTATTCTGGGTGCCCTAAGGATAGGAAGTCTACCTCAGGCTTCACCGTGTTTGTTGGTAGCTCATTAGTTTCATGAAAAAGTAAGAAACAGACTGTTGTAGCTAGATCCAGTGTTGAATCAGAATATAGAGCAATGGCCCAAGGGAGTGCAGAAAAGATGTGGGTCAAGTCCGTCTTGACTGATCTAACTATTGAGGTGCCTCTTCCTATGCATCTCAATTGTGACAACCAAGCAACTCTATTCATAGCTAATAATCCATCCTTCCATGAACGAACAAAGCGCATTGAAGTAGACTGTCACTACACTCGTAATTTGATTCAGAAGGGGTTTATTCTCACGTCTCATGTTGCCTCAGGAGATCAGATTGCAGACATGTTTACTAAAGCTCTAGCAAGGGGTCCTTTCCTTCGTTGTTGTTCCAACTGAGCATGATAGACGTATATGTTCCAGCTTGAGGGGGAGTGTTGAGATATTTATATCTCATTATCTTTATTTTGTATTTTCTCATTTTTCTTGTCTATGTTATGTAATTTCCCTTTTAGAGCCTTTCTCTTATATAAGAAGGCTCTAGGGCTAGAAGGAATAGAACTTTTCATTTTTCACACTTCCACAGCTATCATACCTCCAATGGAGGAGGCATATTGTAGATTGAGCAGGCTCTCTATATCTCCCTGTGGTATCCAACATTCTCACGCCTCATCAGCAATGGTTGTATCTCGTGGTGGGAGGGCCTACACATTACCGCGCTCATAGTAACCACGGTAGGGGAGGAGGTAGTTGACCCCGCCAGCCGTGCACTTACTGTCACAGGTCGGGTCACTTGGAGAAGACATGCTACTCTAAGCATGGGTTTCCTGCTTCTGCACGTGTTGCAGAGCAGACTCAGCATGTTGGGTGTATATCACCCGCTTCTGATCAATGATTCGATGAACTTGTAGCGCGACTCAGAGAGATTAATCCTACTCCTGGGTCGACCAGCTCTCCTTCAGGGTCCTCAGAGGTAGCTGCCTCATCATCTTGCTTCCACGTCGGGTATAACATATGCTCTTACTTGCTGTTACAGGGTGGGTTTGTCAGAGTGGATTATGGATTCCGGGACATCCCATCATCGTTGCAGTGATAGAGGGCAATTTAGTACTTATAGTCCTTCTTAGTCAGGGAGATCGGTTGTAATAGCATGTGGGACACACTCCCCCATTACTGGTCAGGGGGAGGTACAGTTAACCCCTGCAATGTGACTTCAGAATGTTTTTTACGCTCCTGAATTCTCTATGAATTTACTGTCCATTAATCAAATCACCAAGGGTTTACATTGTCGTGCCATATTTGACCCTTCTGTTCTTGTGTTTCAGGACATTCTTACGGGCATGGTGATCGGATCTAGCCATGAACAAGGAGGTCTCTACAGACTGGTACAATCTCCTTATGTTGTGCCTCTTCTCTTCATACTAGATATGTTTCTCCCTATGTGTGGCATCTTTGATTTGGTCATCTTCCTTTGCAAAAGTTGTTTCACGTTCTTCCACAAATTTCTCCTCGCTCTACTTTTCAGTGCGAGGCTTGCCAGCTTGAAAAGCATTATCAGTCCACATTCCAGAGTCGTCAGGATCGAAGTAGTCATAGTCTTTTTGAATTAATTCATTTTGACATTTGGGATCCAAATCGTCTCCCAGATCATCAGGGGCATATATTTTATCTTGTTGTTGCCGATGAGTTTTTAAGATTGTCGTGGGTCTTTTTTTAAGAACAAGTCTAATGATGTTCCTGTTATTCAATCCTTTATTAATGAAATAAGGAATGTTTTTCCTGTGAATGTAAAGTTTATACGTTCAGATAATGCCTTAGAATTTTGCAATACTCAACTTTCTCAATTTCTTAGATCTTATGATATTGTGCATTGGACATCCTGTACATATACTCCTCAACAGAATGGGGTGGCTGAACGAAAACACTGCCATCTTTTGGATGTTACCAGGACTCTTTTGATCTAGAGCCATGCTTCTCATTCGTACTGGGGGACACGGTTCTAACTTCTTGTTACCCGGTGTATCACATGCCCTCTTCGGTTTTGGGGGATAAGATCCTGTTCTCGATTGCTTTTCCCAAGATGGATATTTTCTCACTTACGCCTCGGGTTTTTGGATCTGTTGCTTTTGTTCATCAGATGTCTGCAGGCCTTGACAAGATCTCTCCTAGAGTTGTCAAGTGTGTTTGTTGGGTATTCCATGATCCAAAAGGGATATCGTTGCTTTGAGCCTGTTCGACGAAGGTACTATGGTAGTGCGGATGTCACCTTCTTTGAGTCCATTATGTATTTCTCTCCTATAGGTGACAAGATCATTCCTTCGAAGCATGTCTCTACCTCCGATTTTGTCTACTCCGGGCTCCACTATACCTACTATACCACCGCCTCCTATACCACCACCTACTCCGCCACCACCTTCTCCTTCACTGTCATCGCCTCCACCCCCTCCACCGCCTGCCACGTCTACTTTCTTTCTCTTTTCGTAGGTTTACCATCACCGACCTTGTGCTCATGTGCCCCCTTTACCATCCAGCTTGCCCAAGGTATGTTCCGAGCATTTGAGTTCTACTAATGGAACTGGTGATTTGCATATGTAGCTTGACGTGCGGGATGTCTTGGATGATACACCTTCTGAGGATGCTAAGGACCTGGAGGTGCCTATTGCTCTACGGAAGAAGAGGCGTGCATGTACTATGCATCCTCTTGCTTCCCATGTTTCCCTAGTACAGCTCTCCGAGGATTTTCAAAAGTTTGTTGTGGGACTGTCGGTTGTGGAATTACCACGGTCCTATCAGGAGGTATTGCAGAGTAGTCAATGACGTCTAGCTATGGAGATGACGACATTACAGTCCTGGGGTACATCGAGTGTGTACAGGCTCCTCCAGGTGCATCTGTTGTTGGCAGCAAATGGGTATTTATAGTGAAACACTGAGCGACCGGTACTGTGGACATGTATAAAGCCAGATTGGTTGCTCGTGGGTTCACCAAAACCTATGGGGTGGATTATCAGGATACCTTTTCTCCAGTTGCACGTCATTCTACGTTGCAGATTCTTCTTGCTATTGATGTAGTACATGACTGGCCACTTTTCCAATTAGATGTTAAGAATGCCTTTTTATATGGGGACCTATAGGAGGAAGTGTACATGCAGCAGCAATCAGGGTTTGCTGTTGAGGGGGAGTCCAGTATGGTGTGCCGACTTCACAAGGCTATATATGGCCTTAAGAAGAGTCCGAGGGCTTGGTTTCAGAAGCTCTCAGAGTTGATTGAACAAGATGGGTTTGTCAGATTTACTGTAGATCACTCTCTTTTTGTTAGAACCCAAAGAGGTATCGTTGCTATTCTGGTATATGTTGATGACATCATTGGCAGCGATGAACATGACATTCATGCAACTAAGGATTTCCTCGGACAACTGTTTGTGACCAAGGACCCTAGCAAGTTGCGTTATTTTCTTGGCCTAGAGTTTGCAAGAAATCAGTATGGTATGGTAATGACACAGAGGAAGTACGCCACTGATCTTCTATCTGAGATGGGCATGACATGATATAGGCCTGCTACTACTCCAATGGATCCCAATGCTAGGATCTATGATGATGACTCTGAGGAGGTGGATAGGAGACGGTACAAAGAGCTAGTAGGGAAGCTGTTGTATCTTACTATCACCAGGCCTGATATATCATTTGCGGTCAGTAGAGTCAGCCAGTTTATGGAGCAACCCGTGCATGCTCATATATATGGATGCGAAGTCTTCTTCAGGTGTAGGACTTCTATTCAGAAGAGATACGTCTCTCACAGAACTGGATGCGCGGATGCTGATTATGCTGGGTGCCCCAAGGACAGGAAGTCCACTTCAGGCTTGCTCGCTGGTTTCATGGAAGAGTAAGAAACCAACATTTATGGCTAGATCTAGTGTTAAATCAGAGTATAGAGTCATGGCCCAAGGAAGCACGAAAATGATGTGGGTCAAGTCCGTCCTGAATAACCTAACTATTGAGGTGCCTCTCCCTATACAACTCAAATATGATAACAAGCCGTTCTATTTATAGCTAACAATCCAGCCTTCCATGAAAGAACAAAGCACATTGAATTAGACTGCCATTACACTTGTAATCTAATACAAAAGGGGTTCATTTTCACCTCTCACATTGCTTCAGGCTATCAGATTATAGACATGTTTACCAAAGCTATCGCGAGGGGTCCTTTTCACCGTTGTTGTTCCAAGCTGAGCATGATTGACATATATGCTCCAGCTTGAGAGTAAGTGTTGAGATATTTATATCTCATTATCTTTATTTTGTTATTTATTAATTCTTCAGTTTACTTTTTGTAATTTGTCCTTAGAGCTTTTATCCTATATAAGAGAGCTCTAGGGCTACGAGGAATACAACTTTTCATTTCTCATTCCTACTGTCTTCGGAGAAAGAACAAACAATCTACTTTCTGACTAAATAATGGAAAAATGAGTAGTCATCTTCAACCATCTTGAGGGAATCCTGTTAATAAGGAAGGCACTAATGAGAATCGCCTCTCCCCATAATCTTTTGGGGATGTTCTTCTGAAATAAGATTGCTCGGCTAACTTCAAGAAGTTGTATGTTCTTTTGCTCTGCTATACCAATCTGTTGAGCGGTATAATTGCAAGAAGTCTCATGAACAATTCCTACCACTAACCATTTATTGTCATTCATTATACACATATTCATGAGTACTATCAGATCTAAAATGTTTGATCACTTTCCCATATTGTCTCAATAAAATTGAAGAATCTTTTTACACTGTTGATAACTTCTCCATGATCGTGATGCAAATAGACAAAAGTGCTTCTAGAATAATCATCGATAAAGGTAATGAAATACTTGTAGCCATTATGAGTAGGAATGTTAGAAGGATCCCAATGAATTAGCTCAAAGAGCTCACTTGTCTTACTCTCAGAAACATAATATATTGCACTACTGTGATTTGCTTTCAAACAAACATGACATACAGTCCGCGGAGTTCAATTCTTTAAATAGTAAAGGAAATAACTCTTTTGGATAACCAAGAAGATGACCAAGGCGCTCATGCCACTGTATGCCTTGATGTTGATAATCATTGTTGTTCTTCCTTACTCGAATCAAAGTCTTGTAACAAACGTCGACTAAAAGAAAAGACAACTTCAGAGTTCAATTCCTTTGTTATCTTGCTAACAAAAAGAAGATTTAGAGGCATGTCAGGCACATGAAGTGCATTATGGATATCAAATTTATCAAGGAGAGATATACTTCCTTTCCCAGCTATAGTAACACGCGATTCATCAGCAAGAGTAACATGATCCTTGCCAGAGGTCAAATTATAAATTCTAAAAAGTTTTGGATCCCCTGTCATATGGTCCATGACGTCACTATCAATTCTCCATTCAAGTTTTGGATTATCCGCCATGTGGGAGAAGATATAACCACACTACATAGTGAATCAACTGAATTAATCTCTAATCACAACAACCAAGTAGACTCGTCGTTACTCTAGATCAACCCAATCATGAAGCAACAAAAAAATTGAACCCAATACCAATCACAACGGAATTGAAGCTTCAATCCAAAGGAGACTCGAAGAATTGCACCAACAACAAAGCATAGGCCAAGCACAAAAAACCCACCAAAGAAACTTCAACCCAAGCACGGACACGAGCTTCCAAAGATTCGGACAAGATCTCCAGTAGTTCAAGAGCAATTTATCAGCACAGTTGTAAGAAGCAATATGTCGAACATCATCTGTGCTCCTTAACTGTATAAGAATCACTAGTAACCGACTACCCACCAACGAATCACCTTGAAGAAGATAGAAAGAGAGCTACACACCTACAACACATGATTCTCACCTAGACACCAACGAACAAGCCTCCATGAGTAACAAGTACCACTCTTCTTCATGATGTTGAACAAATGTGAGGCACCTAGAATGACGTGTCTCGACAATAAGAAAAGATCGAGCATGAAGCAAGAGAGCAATCCTAGCAGCTATGCGACACACTAATTTAATGGTGAAACAATGACTGGAAGGAGGTCGGATGCAGTATTATGTATGATGGTTGGACTGACATCAAAGGTCACACTTTTTAATGAAGGTATTTCTTAGAGAGGGATGGTGTGGGGAAGCGAGGAAGGGAGACGCGACGATGGTGGTTGGGTGGTCATTCATAGGAAAAGGGAAGGTCCTCGCAGTAGAGTGATTAACAAGCCCCGGTCCTTCTCCAACCCCTTCGGAAGGGGATGCTTCCACTGTGGATCACTTTCGCACTGGGCTCGGCCATGCAGGGAGCCCGTTTGATGCTTCCGGTGCCGCGGTTTCTCACACAGAAGCTATGCTTTTCCGATGAATCAAAACTGCTCGCAAGAGGCGCGCTAACAGGTCTCGCGATTGCTAGTGGGCGAAGGCGGTGGCTCGGAGGAGGCTCTATTCCGAGGAACCTCTGATGTGGGGCTGGTTTCGGCATGGTTGTTCAAAGGAGATATCATTCAACTCTTGCCATGGCGAGTAATGGCGAGGGGACTTGAAGTGAAGGAGGCAAAGGAATTACTGCAATCGCCAACGTACCAGATAGCCAAACTTTGGCGTATGCGTCATCGGCCTCCCAAGAGGCATTGGCTCCAGTCTTCTCAACAGGCTCAGGTTCAGTAAGAATATGCTTCTTACCTGTTGACTTCATCATGCTCATGAACTGCATCGCCCACAGTTCATAGTTTGTACCGTCCATCTTGACAATAGGCACTGGACCACGAAAGGCGTCAATGGATGGGATATCCTCCTTGCTTTCTGACATACTGGAAACTGAAGACTGGAGCGATTGACTGAAGATGAGATTTGTCTACAATGACATAGACGGGTTTAGTTGCATGTATAGACCTCAAGCAACTAAACCCATTTGGATGAAGGTGTGCGCTCTAGGGCTGATTCACGAACGCACACCTAGGGCTGATTCACGAGCGCACGCCGCTGGATCGCGCTCAGTTGCGCAGCGCGGCTGATAGCACGCAGTCGCGCGCAGATGCTGCGCAGAGGCGTGCAGGGATGAGCGCGCAAAGGGCGCGGCGCACGGAGGACTAGTGCACGTGCGAAGGCGCACAGAGGGCTACGGTGCGCAGATGGGGCGGCGCGCGTAGGTCTACGGCGCGTGGAGGGCTACGGCGCTGGCGCACTCGTGCAGACGCGCAGGGCCGCTGGCGCACTCGCGCAGGTGCGCAAGAGCGGCAGCAAAGGCGCGCAGGGGCGCTGGTGCGGCTGCGCACTCGCGCGACGGAGGGGCGCGGCGAGTACGGTGTGCCCCGGCGGCGTCGATGAGAGAGAGAGAGAAAGAGAGGCCGGCGGGTGGGGTAGGGATAGGGTTAGGGTTTCGAGAACTCCGGTCTAGGACCTCGCTCTGATACCATGTTGGGAAAAATGAACCAGTTGTTTATTCCATAAGCCCTAGGCTCTCTTATATATGAAAGTAGCCTATGGGTAAATTACAAAAGGCATACAACTGAAAATAAAAATAACAGAAGGACGCACAGAAACTAATAAATACATTAACAAAAGCATACCTCGCTTTACAGTGATAAGGCTTCCATTTATTAAGAGCTCGATGCCTAGATATCAATACTATTGGTATAGAGCATTTTAATGACAGTCATAGCAATTACTATAAAGTATAAAGACTGGTGTTAGTTGTACTACTTTCAGATTGGAATCGATAATAACATCCTTATAATGATTACTATGTACTTGTTCATAGTGATATAATAGATGTTTCCTTATACTGTATCTGGAATACTATTAATGGATAATTATTTGGTCTTCAAGTATTCTTGTTTATTTGATTAGAATAAATCGATTTATGGTATTGTGTCTGTTATGGATGCCTTATGGATGCCTGCTAATATTGTATCTTAACATTTTTCATTCCACCTGGTATTTCAAAAGTGTATAATTTGTATATGAAAGGGATCCTTTTTGTCAAGCAAGACTAAGATATGCTATAAGCAAGTCGTTTTTTTAGCATGAATTTCCCAATCATTCAGTGCACCATAAAGGTAGAAAATTCAAGAGCTCACTTGTGAAGAGAAAAACAAATCCATAGAAAGCAACAAGAGAGGGGTTTCCAGATTGTGCAAAGACATGGATTACAGCAAGAGGAAGGGAAGATTGTACCTTTATTCATCTAAGTTTGGAGGATATTTGTGGCTTCATTTAACATGCAACACCGGCTAAAATATCTGTTGGAAAACAACATAAAAAGTGGAAAAACTGAATTAGAGACTCCAACATTGACTTTAATGAGAGCATAGAGGAGAGGGATTTGTACCTTCGGATATATCTCCAATTTCGAGATATATCCAAACTTGCATGCAGCAACCTCTTCTTGACAGGAGCTTCAGTTTATTTGAATCCAAATGTTACAAATTACTACATCCATAGGTTTAGTCCCACATCTACTGTTAGTGGGACTCCGGTCTGTCTGTGGAGTTATATAAGAAGCCCCACATCCATTGTATTAGTTAAGAGAGAGATTCAATACATAAGATTCAGCATGTTGAGAGGCCTTCTCCTGTGGTTTCATCCCCTCCTTATGGAGCAGGGCTCCATGCAAAATTCAGGTGTTCTTCTATTGTTATTTATTCTTTATCTCTTATACGCTTCCGCATTATCGTTACGAGTTATTGTTCATGCAATTTATGACCCGAATCCAATGCAATAATATGGAGCATAGTTTTGATAAAGCCAGAATCGTAGACAAGGCTGGAATGAATTCTTCACGGAAGCAGGATAATGCTTATATGTGTATATGGCTCTCTGGGATTCTTACCACAGAGATAGTCAGTGATATTTTGCACCAACGCACTGCTGAGGTAATGTGAAATATCGTTGGCACGACCTATGGCTAGGCGAAGAAAGAAACCAAGATTATGTTGTTGCAAATTGCAATATGACACTTTCACGGCTAGACAGAGTGGTCGTCCTTCTGCACTCCTACTCTATGGGGCATGTTTGAGAAGGTACAAATCTTCATGCTTGTGACCACAACTAAAGAGCAACAGATGACGTACAAAACACTAGGATGATTGGAGTTTTTATGGCAGCTCTTGACCCTAGTATAATGCGGCACACACCCAGCTCCTCACAGGTGCATCCATACCTTCGATGGAGGAGGTTTACCGTTGTCTTAGCATATGATTACGGTCCCATCTCCCACCCACTCAGACCTCCATAACGACGATCACATTTCGTGATAGAGGAGGTATATCTTAGTTCAAAGAGTGTGGTGCCATAGTAGAGGAAGTGAACGTCAGGCTGGTCCTGCACCTAGGGATGGGCATTGGGCTGGGCTGGCCCGGCCCAGCCCGAAGCCCGGCCCAAAAAGCCCGGCCCGATCCAAGCCCAAATGAATAATGGGCCGGGCTTGGGCCGAACTTTTAGGCCCAAATTTATTTCGGGCCGGGCTCGGGCTTTGCTTGGCCCAGCCCGAATCGGCCCGAGGGCCCGGCCCGAATGCAGGCCCGATTGTAGGCCCGAAAGGAAGCCCGTGCCCCCTTGGGCCTTAGACAGGGAGTGGGTCAGCGGTATTCTGGAAAGGCCTCTCCCCTTCCCTTCCCATATTCTGAAGCCCTCCGTGACTCCGTCCCTTCCCATACACGCCCCATCCCCCTCCCTTTCCTAATCGCGCCTCCTTCTTGGGCGATAGCCCTAGTACACCATTGCCCTTCTCCTTGGCTCGAGAGGGCTGAGCTGCCGCTCCTCCTCGACTCCTTCACAACCTACACACCCCCGCACAACCGCACCTCCTCCGCACCGCATCAGTCGCACCTAGGGTTGGAGCTGCAGCCTTGCCGCCTTGCCAGCTTCCAGCCTTCCACTACTCCTCCACATCATGCCATCTCAGACTCCCAGCTGCCGCCTAAGGTGAGCCATGTGCTTCTTGGTTTCTATTCCACATGCCGCTACATGATCTGAATCTTCATTTAAGATCTGTTCACCAGCACATTTTTTACAACAATTTACGCATCAATAATTTTAATAGATTGCCAAAGTCTGAACTCATTTGAATTGAAACCATGATACTTTTTCCTTTAATTTTCTATCCCGTGATACTTTTCCTGGTTAATTTTCTATCAGTTTCTTATCCCACAATACTTATATGTAAAGCAAAACCAAACTAATACTAAAGTTGTTTGCCACATCAAGTGAGATCAGCTACATGGTCTTTCTCATCCAGAAAAATCCTTATGTGGTCATGCCCAGGCTTAGAAACAGTAGGATTTATCTATATTGTGAAATATAATCAGCCTATTCAATCATTTTAGGAGCACTATTTTTTTCTGAAACATGATAAATTATTGCCAGATATGCATGTGGTTTGTGATGCATGGTGTAATTGTCCTGAAATATGACTCCCCACTTCCCTTACTCCTTTATAGGTCTAACAGAAACTTGTGTTGGCACATTGGTTTCTCTACCAAATGAAATATCAATGCTGGGAATCGTAGGCATATCTGGTAGAGAGAAGACCTTATTTAGAGAGAAGACCTTATTTTCTGGATATTACAAAAGGGAAGATCTCACTAAAGAAGTCTTGATTGATGGATGGTTTCATACATGTATGTCATATACATTTCTCTAAAAAATACCAATAACTTTTTAAGACAAGTAAAAGTTAAAACTTGGTTGTTTGAATTGTAAGGCTTTACGTATTTAACAACTTTTACTTGTTTAAATCATGATATTGGAGATGGGCTGGCCCGGCCCAAGCCCGGCCCAAAGAAATTGGGCCGGGCCTGGGCTTGGGCCGAAGGACAAAAAAAATTACGGGCCAAGGCCCGGCCCAAGGCCCGAATTTTTAAGATGGGCTTGGGCCTGGGCCCTTCAGGGCCCGGCCCAGCCCGGCCCATGCCCATCCCTACCTGCACCTACTGTCATCAGCCTGGTCATCCAAAGGAGACCTGCCACATGAAGCATGGCTACCTTGCATCTGATCATGTGGTCGAGCAGATTGAGCTTACAACCACTTTTGTGCCTACTACTGATCAGAAGTTGGATGATATGTTCTCCCATCCAAGGGAGATCATGACTCATGTTGTCACCACTACTAGTGCTCCTGCAGGTCCTTTCTGCATGGTTGCTGCCACTAGAGCCTCTTCTAGCACCTTAGGTATATCCTATGCCCTTACCAGTTGACATAGTGAAGATATGACCAAGTAGATCATGGATTCTGGTGCATCTCATCATTTGTGTTGAGACATGGCTCAGCTCTCATTGTACAGATATGTTCCTCCAAACATATCAGTTGTCATTGCAAATGGGACACATTCTCTTATTGTAAGACATGGGGAATTCTGTTTAACGCAGTCTATCCGTTTGCAGAATATGCTTCATGCCCTAGATTTTTTGATGATCTTATTATCTATTAATCAGATCACTAAGGATTTACATTATCGTGTCATTTTTTATCCCTCTTCTCTTGTGTTTGAGGACATTCATATGCAATGTGATTGAATGTGACTGTAAGCAAGGGAGTCTCTAAAGACTGGTCTAGTCTCCATATGTTGATGCTTCTTTAATTCCTAGGGGATAAATCTCTCCATACATATGGCATTTTCAGTTTGATCACGTTCGTCTGTAGAAGTTGTCATATCCTCCCACATATATACTCTCGGTCCACTTTTCAGTACGAGGCTTGCCATCTTCGAAGCATCACCGGTCTACTTTTCCTCATCGTCAGAGTCGTAGTAGCAATAGCTTATTTGAGTTGGTTCATTTTGATATTTGAGGTCCCAATCGGGTTCCTGACCATTAGGGGCACCGTTCTATCTTGTTGTAGTTGATTATTTTTCTAGACTATCATGGGGTTTTCTTTGAAAAACAAGTCTAAGGTTGGGTATGTTATTCAATCTTTTTTAAATGAAATAAAGAATATTTTTCTTCTACTGTGAAGTTTGTGCGTTCTTTCTTTGAAAAACAAGTCTAAGGTTGGGTATATTATTCAATCTTTTTTGAGGAAATAAAGAATATTTTTTTCTGCTATTGTCAAGTATGTCCGCTCTGACGATTCCTTGGAGTTATGCACTTTACATAATTCTCAATTCTGCAGGTCCCTTGGCATTATACACCAGACTTCTTGTGTGTATACTTCCCAACAGAACGATATTGTATTGTTGAACCAAACACTGTCATTTACTTGATGTGATTAGAACTCTCCTTATTCAAATCCATGCTCTCCACTCTTTCTGGGGGAATACGGTCCTCACTGCTTGTTACCTGATGAATTGTATGACATCCTCCGTGTTAGGAGAGAGGAATCCTTTCTTAGTTGCATTTCTCGAGAAGGATCCTTCTCTCCTACACCTCATGTTTTTCGTTATGTGGCGTTCCTTCATCATCTAAAGCCTGGTCTTGACAAGCTCTTAGCCAGAGTTTTTTTTTGAGAAACGGTGGGATGGACCTCCTTGAGAGGACCATTCAAAAAATATATTAATAATAAAATAAATAACTACACCCGCTAGGAATCAAGGAGGGCCCCGGCATGCCCAAGTACATTATCAGGATAGAATCTCGACCCCTCAAAAATCACACTGTTTCTATTCAACCAAATGCACCAGACCTTCGCGCAAATCTTCTGCCTTCCCTCCTCTGAGCCCACCCACCTCCTGCACGAATCCCAAAACCTGCCTTTGTTAGCGTAATCAAGGCCAGAAACCAACATCCTTTGCCAAACTTCAACCGAGCCAGGGCACTCAAAAAAAAATGATCCACATCTTCCTGAGATATGTGAACCCCTCAGGATCCGGGTACCCGTTTACGACGCATTTCGCAATATTTCATTCACATTGATCGCAGAAGTTGTAGAAAAGTAGGGAAAATTTTTCGCGCGGCTAATTATTCACATGACATTCACATCCACAACAAAACCACAAGATCACAGAGAGACAAATGGCACCAAAGTTCCTTTTCATTATTATTCATATTCATTTACAACTTGCACAAGCATCTTTCATATTATAACATATATCCCAAGTGATACAAAAGAGATAGCATTTACATCATCATCTGAACAAAAACTGAGACAAAGTACTTCCTTAAGTTGGATACATGGAAGACATATTTATGTTGTAGTTGAATATTCATGAGTATAAGAGTGTAGACATATATATATCATTTTCTAGTAATCTCAACTTTTGATCATAACCTCTCCAATTCTTGACTTCAATTGATTCAGATATAACTCCAGATGATGTAGATATAGATATGGATGATCTAGATGTAGAATCGCCAAGTCTGTTGGCGAAGTAAACTCAAGCGGTGAAGAAGCCTACAAATGGCTCTTCCGTCTCACCCTCTAATTCGAAGCGCGGTCCAATAGAGGGATAGGTCTACTCCCAAACTACGCCACTGAGACGGGTGAGAGAGACTCCCTAGAAAAGTCACTGTAGAAACCTGCCTGACTAGTACAGGCGAACGAGCTCGTACGTAAAACTGAAAACCAAGGATCCCCCGCCTGGGTATCCTAAAAGACAGGGTCATCGGAACTGGTCTAAAGTCAGGATCCCAACGAGGCATAAAAACACTACGAGCTCGCGTAAAAACCGAAAAGAGACTGGGATCCTAGACCCGCACACTTGGCGGCCGCTGCCCTAACTGAGCTTCCTTTCCTCCGCTCAGTTGAGAGTCATCGCGCTCTCGCACAGTCATGTGTAAAGTTCACCATGACCGGCATGATTTACAATCATCACTGATTCTTACTAACCACATAGGTCCATTGATTATACATTCTTACTCCCACATCTTATGTGATCATCTTACAATTCAATTGATCAGTCCACACCTATCAAAATGTGATTAGTCATGCTAACGATCATTGGTGAAGATTATTAGCATCGTAAAACACTTAGAATTCATCCTAATTTTCATTTTAACTTTTTGAAATATATGACTAAGGATTGATCTGGATTTGGGATTAATTTACATGAAAATCCCTAAATTGAGTTGTAAAAAAAATAATATAGCATGAACAGACCTGACAATTCATAATACAGATTAACATGTTGGGAACATTTTTATAAGCAAAGGCTGACAATTGATCAATTTCTTAGAATAGCCAAAGGGCATGTGTTAGACATCTTCGGGAATGAGAAAATAAACAAGACATTATAAGGATTTAACCACCATATCAAACCTAGATCATTTATCAGAATGTTACGGATACTATCCTTACTCTATTATTTTTTTCATCACCTCTTTTTTTTTATGCGGTATTGACTCAATACTGCATCATAATTAGCATCTCCAAAATCCACTCACTTGATCATAAAACCCCCTCGAATGACTATAACCACATCTCTCTTTGTCATAACCTAACAATTATAGTATACTTACCAGTGAAATCATCATGCCCTTAGGCTTCACTATGGTTATATTTTTTTTTTTTCGAACCTCATAAATTTATTATGGATCAGGAATAATTATTAATTTATCAATACCATCATTGGTAACTATATTAGGAATTGGTATAAAAGAGCCCCTCTCTCAATCAGTCCGTATGTTATTTATTATTTTTTTTAAAAAAAATCGATAGAATTCCATTCTATAATTTACTTTAGATTTAACGTCATTTCATAGTTATTGTACAGAACTAAATATTCTTCTGATTTCAAATTCTGATAAAAAAAAATTTGACGACTCTTCATTGTGAAGTAAACAGTATGGGGATTAGCAAGGTACGTGATATAACAAGTGCAGGGGTTTAACTATGCTGGCAAAGACTTGTAGAATCCTATAATTAACATTTTTAGATTTTGATTAATCAAATCAAAAATGATATTGGATATTTTGATTTAGTGGGAAATTTGTTAACAGTTGGTTCCAGGCAAACTGTGATTAAAACTCAAGAGATTTTAACCCAAGAAATAAAAAGAATTCTAAATCAAGTATTAATTATGGAAATCAAATTATGTATGGGTACATGCATGGCAGCAAGATGAATGGCTGGGGATGTACCTTATTTTAGATCCTCCAAAATGAAGATTAAATGCTTAATCTTGAGCATGCAGCAGTCCAGGTGCTCATGTAGCAGCTCATGCAGCAATGTAGCAGTCCTTGGAGGTTTGCTGGGCAATGGATTCGGCAGGGAGGGGGTTTGCAGTTGCTTCTTGATGGGAATAATCTTAGGAATTTGGGAATAGGAGTAACGAAGGAATGGCTCTCGGTGGAACTTTGGAGAAGAAAAGTAGAAAGGAATGATCGGGTTTTGTTAGTGCTATATACCCAAAGTGAGAGGTTCACTTGATGCCAAGTGTAAGAGAAAATGCCATGTGGATAGAAGGTTTGAATACCAAATGGGAAAAAGGAAAGGAAGAATAATAGTCAAGTCAAACAGATGTGTTAGGTACTGCCGCACATACAACAGACAATCGAAAGAGATATTATTTATTTAATTATTTTAGTTATTTATTATTTATTACCTTTTCTATCTTTCTTTGAAAAGCTAAAGTCATCCGTAATCGCACCTTATTGATAATGATCAATAGGTAGGAGAGTATTCCTAAAGATGGTCTAGTAAAACTAATTGGTCCTTGCAATTACCGATTATCATAAGATCATAAGAGATTTATTATATCAAGATTAAAATCAAGGCTTCAAAAAAATTCCCAAATACTTTTTATCCTAAAATCATTAGATATTCGGTTGGCTAATATTGATTATTACCCTATTTTGAGAATTGATATACTCAGGACAAAAGATATCTATTTAAAGATTGGCGAGAGATTCGGTCAAACTTGTATTGCTACAATGACGCAATCGCAAAACATCAATAACCTTGGCCATTAGGTAAACCAATGAGGTTTCAGAAATTGCTTTTATAATGTGCCATATAAGAAAATAAGGAATCTATATTGTCCAAATGTTGAAAAGGAACAATTTCGAGTAGAAAGAAATCATCATGCACAAATTTCCACTTTATCCCGTGTAAACCCTCATTTTACACACACATATATAAATTTAGCAGTAACACTATCTTATTCTAATAATAGTTTTAATTTAATTAATTTCAGTAGACAATTAATTTAAAAGAATTCCAACAGTAACTTAATCTTAATTACATTTCAGCATAAATTTAAATAATTTCAGTAAAAATTTAAGTGGGAGAAGGCTTCACCACTTAGAATACATTGGAGCCCAAGGTGTTAAAGCAATGTCAATTGGAACAAAATTCTGAATCTTTTTTTTTTGGGTAAAAATTTCAATGCTTATCTTAACAATAAAAGAGCAACAACAATATTTATCGGCCACGGATTATCTTTATTCACTGTAAGATAGCTTCAAGGATAATATCTAAATCTGTTTTTTTTCACATAGTTGTTATGTTATATATATATATATATAATGGAATTGGTCAATTAAACAAAAAATCAATTTATCATGAAACTTGACCCAGAAAGTGTAAGATATTAATAGGAAGCTAACCACTCAATTTACCTTCCTGCTGTGGTCGGTGGTGAGATGAGAACTATGCACTTCACCAAATACCAGATCTCATGTCTATATATGATATTTATATACTTAAACAAATAATTAGTATATATTTTAGGACCATAAATGGCATATTTACAAAAAAAATGCTCATGTGATTTCGAATAAATTGTAGCCAGATCTTGTGTAGTACAGAAAATATTGGACAAGTAAAATAGCAATTTCGAATGACAAATCAGATTGTAGATAATAAAGAGACTAGATCAGCTAATCGTATCAAATCACTTGCTTCTGATCACCTAATTAGATTAGGATAGAGAGAAAATGTAGCCATTGTACCAACCCCACCATCAAAACCCACCATTTTTATTTCTAGCCAAAGGTTTAAAGTAAAACTTTCAATAACAATTATTGCTCATCGATCATGGTTTCAGCAAACAACCATAACCCAGATTTTAGCCTAAGGGAAGTAAACTTGTGGAAAGAACACCCATGAGGAGCAGCAATGGGGATTTGACTTGTATACTTATACATGGCAGCAAGGGGGCTAAGGTTTGTACATCAGATTAAGCATAATTGACATGCATGGCAGCAAGAGGAGGAGAGGGATGTACCTTATTTTAAATCTTTCAAAAATGAAGATTAAATGCTAAATTTTAAGCATACAGCAGTCCAGGCTCCAGCTACTCATGAAGCATCTCATGCAGCATCCGTAGTAGTCCCTGAAGAACTGCTGGGCAATAGATTCAGGAGGAAGGTGGTTGCAGTTTGCTGTTGATGGAATTAAACTTAGGGATTTGGAAATGGAAGGAAGTAACGAAGGAAGGGAGGCTTTCGGTGGAATATTGGAGAAAAAGTAGGAATGAATGAAGGGGCTTTAGTGGGTTATATACCCAAAAAGAATGGTTTATGTGATGCCAAGTGGAAATAGTAACAAACCAAGTGGTATGAGGAGAAAAAGGTCAAAGAGAGAGAATTAGTGCTATATGTGTTGTACAGACGGCACTTTGTTTAGAAAAAATTTTATTTTTAAAACCATATGCTACAATTACTGTAATTGGAAATAATATTTTTTTTATAAGCGTACAGACTGTGTATTTTTTTTAATCAAAATCTCTTATTTATTTATTATACTTAAAGTGAACCATACGTGCATCTCGGGTCTCGGAATTTGACGCACAATATCTTGTTTTGATCGTCTCCGAATGACGGTCAATATGAGTACCATATTGATATACTTCCGATCAAGTTTTGAATACCCGAATAAGGTCGATAATCCCAAGACAGAGATCTATAAAACCAAACATCGAAAAGATTGAGAAAGAATAAAGTTGTCGGTCAATATTAAACAACCTAAAACGACCAATTGATCATGAATCAAAAGTCGTTCGGATGAAATCAACCAAAAATCGGTCCCTTCGTGATGCGTACCGTGAAAAGCCGCGACGCAAATTCGAAAACCGCAAAACGAACCAAGACCGTCATTGTAACATCCGAGAATTCGCGTAAACCCGAACTCGTCCGTTTTTGGGTTCATTAGACCCAATAACGGACGAGTTTGGGTTTACGCGAATTCCCGGATGTTACAAGATACCCCACACCTACTGCACAGATCCACATTCCCAAAGAAGAGCCTCGCTCTTCTCGTCGCCGTCAACACCTGCTCCCTTCTCAGAAGCCATAGAAAAACCTTTATCCTCGACGAGATCCTCCAGGACCAGATCATTGCGCAGTCCCTAGAGACTAAGGACTCCACATTGGAGGGATGGGCCACCTACAAACCATATGCCTTCCGGACCGAAAAAAGTGGCCATCCCGCCGTACCCACGAATTACGCCCCTTCGTTGGCCCTGCTCGATTGCACAATCGATCCGATAGACTCAGAAAATCATCCGCCCTCTGATCTGATAACTCGGCAACAAAGGTAGGCGACCATGAGCCATTCGTCCACATCTCTGCCACGCTGCTCTCCTTATTCGTCGCCAACGTGAATAACCTTGGATAAAGGTCGCAAAGAGCACCTCCATCCGTCCAATTGTCTCTCCAGAAGCGAAAACTACAACCATCCCCAAGCAACGGGCGCATGTGCTCCATCAGATCCGGCAGGATCGAGCAAACCCCTTTCCTGAACCTAGATGAAGATCCCCTCTTGCATGGACCGTCCGCCAGAGTTATCTAGTATATCTTTGTGTGCTATTTCTAAAGGCCCAAAAGGGGTATCGATGCTTTGATCATGTTCGGTGAAAGTACTACGTCAGTGCTGATGTCACTTTCTTTGAGTCTATTATGCATTTTCTCCTACAGGTGACATGTCGACTTCATCCGACTATGAAGAAGAGGTCTACATGCCTCCTACGTCACCACCACCTCCATTTGTGGCTCCTTACAAAATTCCAAAAAAATAGTTCTCTATTTAATAATTTTATATATGCATATTACTGTATATTAAAAATAGTTTTGACAAATTTTAGACTTATTATATATTTTTAAATCCCAAAACAATTTGACCTATTTAATTATTCCTTATTTTGGACTAATTTGGACTTTATAATTACCTAAAACATTAGCAAAAATCACTAAAATTCACAAAATAGAAGAAATTATAAAAAAAATACAAAAAATATTTTTTATTTTATATCTTTTTGACTATTTATAGATATATTTATAAATAGAATATCCTATATAATATTTAGAGTAAATTACAAAAAAGTCCATGAACTATACACCTGATTTCAATGTCATACATGAACTTTAAAAAGTAACAATGTGGTACCCGAAACTTTCAAATTTGTGTCAATGTGGTCCTTCACCATTGAAATTTAGTTGATTATTTCGTCTTTTTAACCCTAAATTTCAATAGTCAGGGACCACATTGAGACAAATTTGAAAATTCGGTACCACATTGTTACTTTTTAAAGTTCAGGTATAACAATGAAATCAGGTGTATAGTTCAGGAACTTTTTGTAATTTACTCTAATATTTATATATATATATAATTATATACTTAATATTATTATTAATTATTATAAATACTATAAATATATTTTAAACCCTTTAAAAAATAAATAGGGTTGTTTTTTTTCGTATTTATTAAATTTTTATACTTATTATATATTACATATACGTATCTTGTATTATATATATTATTACATATAGTGATATATACACACTTATTATATATTAAATGAAAAAATTTAAAAATCGGAAAATTGTAAAAAGAAAATAAAAAATATAAACTAAAATAATTAAAAAAACCATAAAAATTAAATAATTAAAAACCCTTTAAAAACACCAAGTACATAGCAGATAGATATATACCTACCACCTCCACCACTTCCTACTATGGTTGCGCCTCCGCCCAGGCGTCCTAGTAGTTTGGCTTAATTTTCACCACATTTTTGCATTCGCATCCCACCTTGTGTACCCTTGATCATGGGCCTTCCCCTTCATCTAACACGCTCCAAGTATGTTCTGAGTACTTTTTTCTGCTCAAGGCACTGGTAATTTGTTTATACAACATGCTACTTTATAGGACGAACCGACGCCTCTTCTGGAGGCTACTTTACAAGCCACATACGGTACAGATGACCTTGATGTGCCCATTGCTCTTGGAAAACAAAGACGTACATGTGCCGCATATCCTCCCATTGCTCGTGTTTTTGGGCATCTTTCAGAAGGCTTGTCACGGGTCTATCAGTTGTGAAGATCCCACCATACATATCAAGAGGCTATGTGAGACAGTCAATGGCATCATGATATGGATGAGGAGATTGTCGCGTTATAGTTGTGCGACACATGGAGCTTGGTCACTGCTTCTATAGGGGCTTCTGTGGTTGGCTGCAAATGGATGTATAAAATGAAACACCGTATAGATGGCACGGTTGATCACTACAAGTGTAGGTTTGTGGCTAGTGGGTTCACCCATACGTATGGGGTGGGCTATCATCATACATTAGTTGGAACGACGCTCCCAGAGAGGACGCCCTTCATATTCCACCGGTGATCCGCTTCGGGGCCTTCAGTGTCGAGGGACCTTTCAACTTCCCATGTTTGGGGCGTCATGTCGCTAAGCATACCCATGCTGTTACGGATGGAGACGGCCGTCCTGCTGACGTGGATCCGGGTGAGCACGCCATCTGTGGTGGTGGAACCAACCATCCCTCTAACGCGGATCCGGGTGCTCACGCCATTAGTAGTGGGCCTAAATCGCTGGATACCATAGATCCTCTGTCGGACTGCCTTTCGGATCTTCAATGCAGACCCGAGAAACTGGGCGCTTCAGGGGTCCGGGGCAGAGACCCGACCGGTGTTGATCGGCCCTGGAAAGAAGGCGTAGAGCAGAACTCGCCTTTGCCCCATGGGGCATCTTGCCTGGCTCTTGTTGGGGAGGGTCTGGAAGGGAGCAGAACTGAAGCTGGTTCGTGGAGCGGGCGGGGACTGAACCCATGGAAGATAGGAGTGGTTGGCTCCTCGCCGGTGATGGAGCTTTCTGTAGATGGGGATGGGCTTTGCTTGGAAGGAATGTCCAAAACTGAGGTCCTGGAGAGGGTGGACACTCAGGAGGAGAAAGTGGATTGTTCGGGTATTGTGGGAGAAGAGGGCTCGCCGCAACCTACTGCCCAGTCCGATGAGCACAGGAGTACGAAGGGGTGTGGAGACCTCGAAGGGCTCCGAGTCCGAGACGATGGAGCTGTCAGATTCGGAACGTATTACGTCAGGAAGTCTTCGCACAGGAGGAGATTGAGGAGAGCGACCTTGCTTGAAGAGGCAGACCGTGTGGAGAGAGACTGATTACAGGTCTATGCTAGCATGACATGCCAGGACTATCAGAACCGTTTCCGTGTTTTGGATAGGGCGGTAGCCAATCGCCTTGGTCTGATCCCGCTTAAGAAGTCAAAGCAAGGGTTATGTCTATGAAGATTCTTTCCTGGAATGTCAGGGGGCTGGGAAAGGCTGAAAAGCGTTTGGAAGTAAAAAACTATATAATGGATGCTGGAGCTGACATCTTTCTACTTCAAGAGACAAAGCTTGCCGCTGGTTCAATACGGTGATAAGAGGACTAGATGAAGGTGGTCGTTTTGAGCTAGCTAAGCGGGAGGCGCAAAGCGCATCGGGAGGGATGTTTTCAGGCTAGAGGAAGGATCTCTTTGATCTTCTGGATGCTTCAGTTTCTCAGTTCTGCTTATCTACCTTGCTACGAAGACGGTCGGATGGGATGGACATTCTTAACACGAATGTGTATGGGCCAAACAATGCTGAAAGGGGTACCCTAGCTGCAGAACTTGACCAGTTAAGTAACTCAGCGGAGACTGGCATATGGTTAGTTGGAGGTGACCTCAATGACACCTTACTTCAGGATGATCGTCCTCAAAAGCGTGGAGGCAGACCCCGGTTCGGAGGAGTTTAGAGGGCTGATTCATCGTTTGGGCTTGTCTATTGTTGATGTCGCTGGCTGCGCTTTCACGTGGCGCAATGCGAGGTCGAGGTCACGGCTAGACAGATTTCTGATATTTCCTGACTGTGCAGAGAGGTTTCCTCTTGCGCATGCTTGGGCCCTTCTGCGCGTTCTTTCTGACCACAGGTTGATTCTTTGGTTGTCTGGTGAGGAAAGACGACATAGGTACTTCTGCTTTGAACGAAGCTGGCTTCTGGAGCCGGGTTTTCGCGAGGTGGTGGTTGGATATTGGAGAGGGGTGGCAACTAAGGGCTCGACGGTCTCGAAGATGGCGGCCGGGCTTATGTCTTTGAGATCCTTCCTTTCATCCTTTGGGAAGGAGGTCAGGGCAAGGCGGAAAGCAAAGAGGATGGACGCCCAGACAGAGGTGGCCAGACTGGACGGTTTAGATGACGATAGAGGTCTTTCTGAGTCAGAAGTGAAGGCTCATCAGGACATCATGGAGGAGCTACTGTTGGAGGACAAGAAAGAAGAGATGGAGTGTAGACAAAGATCCAGGCAGAAGTGGCTTAAGGAGGGGGACGCTAATACGAGGTTCTTTCATTCTATGGCCTCGGGGAAGTGGAGAAGAAACTTCATCCATGACATAGAGGTTGGGGGTGTACGAGTTTCGGGTGAGGCGACAATTGGGAGTGCTCTGAGATGATATTTTGTGGAAGCTACTCGAAGAAGAAGAGGGAGCGGATGGGATCGGCTGGGGATCGGGGTTGACTCTTTGTCGTATGTCACTCGGAGGGCCTGCTGGCTCCGTTCTCGGAGGAGGGCTGAAGAGGGCAGTGTGGAGTTTGAACGCGGATGGGTCTCCTGGTCCGGATGGCTTCCCGGTGTTGTTCTACCGTGAGTTCTGGGAGTTGCTAAAGGGGGACGTGTTGGAGGTTTTTGAATGAATCCAGGGAGGGTAACTATAGCTTGAAGAAGATCAACCATTCACTTATTTTCCTGTTGCCCAAGAAAACACCCCAGTGAGGGTAGAAGATTATAGGCCCATTGCGCTTTCAAATGCATTTACCTTATAAATGCAAAGGTTTTGGCTAATAGAATAAAGTGGGTCATGGATTCCGTGGTGCTTCAGGAACAGTGTGCCTTCATCCTTGAGAGGCAGATAGCGGATGGTATGGTGATGGCGTCTGAGATTTGCCTCAAATGGGAACGGAAGAAGGTGAAAGGGGCCCTATGGAAGATCGACTACTCCAAGGCTTATGATTGTGTACAATGGAAGTTCCTTTGACAGTCCTTGACGAGGAGAGTCTTCCCAGATAAGTGGGTGGACTGGATGAAGAGATGTGTCACTATCTCTTCCTACTCGATCTTGGTGAATGATCAACCAGAGGGAGGTTTCTTCCAACCGCAACGGGGTGTGAGGCAGGGTTGCCTGCTTGCTCCTATGTTTTTCATCCTGGTGGCGGATGTTTTGGGAGTTCTTTTCAGACAGGCCATCGAGGCGGGCTGGTGTGAGGGATTTTGCATTGATGACATCTCCATCCCTCTGTTACAGTATGCAGGCGATACGGTCCTCCTTTTGGGTGACACGGTAGCTTAGAACTCTAATGCGACGCAACTGGTGGACATTTTTGGGCAGCTTTCAGGCTTAGAGGTCAACAGGAGTAAGTCGGTGATCATTACCTTTGGGATGGACGAGGCGGAGCGTCTCAACATTACGACGATATGTGATTGCGCTTGGGGGAGGGGGCTTCCCATCACTTACTTGGGACTTCACCTGGCGGCGGGGAAACTAAGGAATGTTGATTGGGAAGAAGTGGTGCAGCGGATAAAGCAGATACTGGCAGGGTGGGAAGCGATCATTTTATCTAGAGGGGGAAAATTGGTCCTCCTAAAGCACGTCCTCTCGATTATTCCTATCTTCTTCTACTCTACTAGAATTATGTCGGTTGGAGTTAGGAAGAAAATTGAGTCGTTGATGAAGAGATTCTTCTGGTCTGATGGGAGGCAGCTTGGTCATGGGATGCATCTGGTTAAGTGGGATGAAATCACGAGGGGGCGCAAGGAAGGCAGTCTAGGTGTTAGGGATATTGAGTGTATGAACAGGGCGCTCATCGCCAAATGGGTCATCCGCGTCTGTGTCGCTGGCTGCTAGATTGTTGAGGAGGGTCTATGGTGTGGGTGGAGATCTTGTGACGAGAAGAGTTCGCTTTAAGTCGCCGCTTTGGGCCAGTATTAGTGAAGTCTTACCCCTGCTGTCACACAGGCTATGCCCCAAGGTGGGGGATGGGCACCTTTTCAGATTCTGGCGGGATGACTGGAGTGGAGAGGGCACGTTGGAAGCTAGGTTCCCACGTCTCTTTTCCTTGGCGGAGATGAAGGATGCAACGATTTCGAAGGTAGTGGGACTGGGAACATGGTCACCGACATTTCTAGCGGATCTCTTCTATCAGCGATTGGAGGAATTTCATAAGGATGCAATCTGATCTCCCACCCCCTGGGGAGTTTTCGGAGGACAGGGATCATTCTCAGTGGATGGACAGCGAATTCTCGGTGAAGAAAGTATACAAAGAGCTGAGATCGAGGGAGGAGGAGCTTGACAGAGAGTTGTGCCAGGACATGAACGTAATATAGGTGGCGAAGATCCCGAGTAGAGTAAAGATTTCCCTGTGGTGCTTGAGAAGGAAACGCTTATGCAATAAAGCTCGGAGGGGGAGATTGTTGGGCCTGACAAATACGTTGTGCACCAGATGCGGGGAGGCGGATGAGGATTCAAACAATTTGTTTTTCAAATGCCCGACGTCGGCATGAGTATGGAGAGAGGCTGATTAACATGGGTGGAGTACGGGCACTTCGGAATTTTGAGATCAATTAGATTGGTCGGCGGCAACTCTAATGATGACTGCTCAAAACCATTTGTTGTGCTTTTGGCCATTTGGGCTGGAAGAAATGAAGTGATCTTCAACAACCAGAGGTTTTATGCTGAGAATATTTTGTCACACTATAATGCACTTTTTAATTTCTGGATCTCACGATAATATACTCTAAATCTTTTTTAATGAAATCTGTTGACGCATATTAAGTAACAGTATCTCTTTGTTATTTTATTTTCTTGTTATTCTCTTTATGTAATTTACCCATAGGCTACTCTCCTATATAAGAGAGCCTAGGGCTATGGAATAGAAACATCTCATTCACGTTTCCCAACATGGTATCAGAGCGACGGTCCTAGACCGGAGTTCTCGAAACCTAACCCTAACCCCACCCGCCGGCCTCTCTTCTCCCTCTCTCCTTCGAGTCGGCGTCGTCCAGCCGATCAGCCACCATCTCCGTGTAGGCGACGCCGCATCGACTCCAGCGCCTGTGCGCCTGTACGCGCATCTCGCGCCTGTGCGCACGCACCTTGCGCATCATCGGCGCTTCTGCGTGCATCGCACACGCTCGCGCATAGCCTCGCACGCCTGTGCGTGCATCGCTGCACGCCTACGCGCATAAGTCTTGCGCCTCTACTCGCACAGCACTGTGCGCAGCATCCCCGTGCAACTGTGCGCACTATTACGTGCACAGTTGCGCGCTTCAGTGCGCGTGTGAGTCTCCAGTAGCGCGCTCCAGTGCACGCGTGATACTCCAGGTGCGTGCGCGCGTGCCCCTCGCACGCGCTTACGTGCCCTAAGTCCCAAAACCCTAGGGCACAGATCCGGATCTATATGGGGTTAGTTGCTTGAAGTCTACACACGCAACTAATCCCGTTTATGTCACTGTAGACAAAGATTATCTCTTTCAGTCGCTCCAGTCTTCCGTCTCCAGTATGTCGGACAGCAAGGCAGATATCCCCTCTATTGGCGCATTTCGTGGTCCAGCGCCTATTGTCAAAATGGATGGTACGAACTATGAACTGTGGGCAATGCAGTTCATGAGCATGATGAAGTCTACAGGTAAGAAGCACATTCTTACCGAGCCAGAGCCTGCAGAGAAGACTGGAGTTCATGCCTCTTGGGAGGCCGATGATGCATATGCCAAGGTGTAGCTATCCGGTACATTGGCTATTGAAATTGCCAATGACATCTTACATCAACCCACGGCTAAAGACATGTGGGACATCCTGGCAGCAACGTATTCTCAGGCGAAAAATGAGACGAAGATCCTGCAGCTACAACATGACATATTCACAATAAAGCAGAACGGCAGTCCTTTACATTCTCTCTATACATCATTGAGAGGGATGTTTGAGAAGCTCTACAGCTTCATGCCTCTTACCGCCACGCCAGAACAGCAGAAGACATATAGGAATGCGACGATGGTGGGTGTGTTTCTCGCTGCACTTGATCCAGAATATGAGGCAGCACGTTCACAGATTTTGGCAGACTCGACTATTCCTCCCATGGAGGAGGCTTTTCACATATTGAGTAGGATCACAGTACCTTCAGCAGCTGCGAGTCAGAATCCCTCTGCCATGGCGGCCAACAGAGGCCGTGGTTCTCATTACCAGGGCCGTGGACGTACTCCCTGTGGAAGGGGTGGCCGCACTAGGCCAACATGCTCATATTGTCACCGAGTCGGACATACTGAAGATACATGCTACTCAAAGCATGGATTTCCTGCATCCGCACGAGCCGCTGAGCAGATAGAGCCCCCGTCTGCAGCTACACTGGATCAACGATTTGATGATCTGGTTGCCCGTCTTAGGGGCATTATACCACCATCTGGCCCAGCACCGTCGACAGAGAATCATACTGATGTTGCTGCGTCTGCTTCTGCCTCTACGAGTACTTCAGGTAGTACACTTGCTCTCCACAGTAGTAGATCGGATACATTGCCATGGATCATGGACTCGGGCGCTACACATCATCTATGTGGCGACCAGGGTCTACTTACAGGATATACTCAGATTCCTCCAGGACGGACAGTAGTGATTGCCAATGGCACACATTCCCCTATCACGGGTCAGGGGGAGATTAGATTGACATCCTCTATGCAGCTTAAGAATGTTTTGCATGCACCGCATTTTTCTATGAATCTGTTTTCGATTAGTCATATTACGAAGTATCTCCATTGTCGAGCTATTTTTGATTCATCTTCCTTGATTTTTCAGGACATCCGTACGGGCAACGTGATTGGTCATGGCTATGAGCAAGGAGGCCTTTATCGTCTGAACCAGACCCCGTTTGCCGGAATCACAGCTTCTCCCGCAGAACAAGTATCTCCTCTCCTGTGGCATTTGCGTTTTGGTCATTTACCGCTTCAGAAGTTGCGTCTAGTCCTACCTTATAGTCTTCCTCACACACCTATCCAGTGTGAGGCGTGTCAGTTAGGAAAACATCACAGGTCATCTTTTCCCAGTAGTCAAGGTCGGAGTAGTAACTCCAAGTTTGAGTTGTTTCATGTCGACGTCTGGGGTCCGAGTCGTGTTCCCGATCATCAGGGGCACAGGTTTTATATTGTATTTGTGGATGACTTTTCTAGAGCATCATGGGTATTTCTAATGAAAAATAAGTCTGAAGCTGGAAATATTATTATTCACTTTCTAAATGAGATTCAGAATGTTTTTTCCACAACGGTCAAAATTATGAGAACTGACAATGCCTTAGAGTTGTGCACTAACAATCTAGCCAACTACTACTCCTCTAAAGGAATTGTTCACCAAACATCCTGTGCTCATACGTCTCAACAAAACGGGGTTGCAGAAAGAAAACACCGTCACCTTCTTGATGTTACAAGGTCACTTCTCATTCAGAGTCATGTTCCGTATTCCTACTGGGGTGATGCAGTCCTCACTCCATGTTATCTTATAAATCGTATGCCCTCGTCTGTCGTGAATGAACAGGTTCCCTTTTCACTTATTTATCCGGACAAGGATCTGTTCATTCTTACTCCTCGTGTGTTTGGGTCAGTCGCATTTGTCCATCAGTTGTTGCCTGGTTCTGACAAGCTCTCTCCTAGGATTGTCAAGTGTGTCTTTGTGGGGTACTCCAGAACTCAAAAGGGGTACAAGTGTTTTGACCCAGTGCGTCGGCGGTATATGATCAGTGCAGATGTTACATTCTTTGAATCCATTATGTATTTTTCAGAATCCGGGAACATGCAACCACCACCATTATCTCCTGATACCGTATTCATGGCACCACCAACATCACAGCCGTCACCACCAACATCACAGCCGTCACCACCAACATCACAGCCGTCACCACCATTACCACCACCACCACCACCGCCACCTCCACCGCCATCAACAGTATCCCCGTTACCACTCCATTACACCCGCAGGCCGCATCCAGCTCATGGCCCTGACCAGTCAACTAGCTCGCCTATGGTATGTAATGAAAATATTAATGTTGATGGATCTGACGACATTTCTCAGCAGGATGCATTACAGGAGCATGGTGTTATCACAGAGGATCTGGACGTTCCAATCGCTCTACGCAAGCCGAAGAGAAGCTGTGCCAAATATCCAGTATCAGCAGCTGTATCGTTTGAGAGGCTATCTGGACCCTTCAGGACGTTTGCATTGGCACTTTCAGCTACAGATATTCCACGGAACCACCATGAGGCTTTGCAGGATTCTAGATGGCGGCTAGCAATGGAGGAAGAGATGGCGGCACTTCAGTCTAGAGGGAACATGGAAGTTTGTTACTATACCCTCCAGATGTCAACACGGTGAGTTGCAAATGGGTTTTACATTTAACAAAATGCAGATGGCTCCATTGACAGGTACAAGGCACGCCTAGTCGCAGGGGATTCACACAGACATATGGAGTAGATTACCTTGACATGTTCTCCCCTGTGGCGCGTCATTCCACTCTGCGGATCCTGTTATCAGTTGCAGTTACTAGAGACTGGCCACTCTATCAACAGATGTGAAGAACGCTTTTCTGTATGGAGACCTGCAGGAGGAAGTATACATGCAACAGCCACCTGGTTTTGCTGTTGAGGGGGAGTGTTCCAAGGTTTGCAGGTTACATAAGGCCATCTATGGCCTTAAGCAGAGCCCCAGAGCATGGTTCCAGAAGCTGTCAGACCTCTTTGAGAAACAAGGATATAAACGCTCCAATGCTGATCATTCCTTGTTTGTACAGAAGACGGCGAGAGGTATTATTGTAATCATGGTTTATGTTGACGATATCTTGATTACAGGTGATGATGACCAGGGTATTAAGCAGGCAGAAGGAAAGGTTGGGGACTGAGTTTGTCACCAAGGACCTGGGAGTCCTTAGATATTTTCTGGGGCTGGAATTCGCCAGAAATCCGCATGGATTAGTCATGTCACAGAGGAAAGTACGTTACAGATCTACTGAGTGAGACAAGTATGCTAGGGTGTCGACCTGCTACGACACCAATGGACCTAGCATGAAGCTGTATGATGATGACACAGAGGAGGTGGACAGGAGAAGATATAGAGAACTGGTAGGCAAATTGTTATATGTCACGATCACTAGGCCAGATATATTATTTGCAGTGAGCCGTGTGAGCCAATTCATGGAGCAGCCAAGCCAGGTGCATATGGATGCAATACACATGATTCTTAGATATCTCAATCTTCTCCAGGTAAAGGTCTGCTATTCAAGAAAGGAAAGGGAATTTCTATCTCAGCATGCGCAGATGCAGACTATGCAGGATGTCCTAAGGATAGGAAGTCCACCTCAGGGTATGCTGTCTATGTAGGAGATGCTCTAGTCTCATGGAGGAGCAAGAAACAAACTGTGTTAGCTAGATTTAGTGCTGAATCCGAATATAGGGCTATGGCCAGGCTACTACAGAGATGATGTGGGTGAAAGCGGTGCTGACAGATTTGTGCTTAGATGTACCACTTCCTATGAACTTGGAGTGTGATAATCAGGCTGCCTTGTTTATTGCAAACAACCCTGCATTCCATGAACGACCAAGCATATTGAGGTGGATTGTCACTTCATACGTGATATGATTCAGAAAGGATTCATTGCCACATCTCATGTTACCTCAGAGAACCAGACTGCAGATATATTCACAAGGCATTGTTTACGAGGTCCATTTCAGAAGTGTGCTTCCAAGCTGAGCATGATTGACATCTATGCTCCATCTTGAGGGGAGTGTTGACGCATATTAAGTAACAGTATCTCTTTGTTATTTTATTTTCTTGTTATTCTCTTTATGTAATTTACCCATAGGCTACTCTCCTATATAAGAGAGCCTAGGGCTATGGAATAGAAACATCTCATTCACTTTCCCAACAAAATCTTTTTGGCGGTGACCTCCACAATGGGGGATCACCCTACTTACTCTAAAAAAAGTAGTGAAACAATGAACCCGCTAGCCACCACTGTCCCAGTCGGTTCCAACCCTACTGTAGCTGCACTACGGGTAGAACTAGCACAACAGGAACATCTACATGCTCTATCACATCAGGTACACCAAGATGACAAGACCCCCTCACGGCCCAAAGAGTCGCATCGACAACCGTAATCTCGAATGTTTGGATTTCTCAAGCAGAGGATGCGATACTAGGCACAAGAGACGAAGAGAAACCCCATGCCCTGATACTGTAGAAAGAAAAGAATGATTTCCCTATTGAGGGTTCTCTTATATAGGAGAGAAACATGTTAGGGAAAATTACAAGATGAAGAAAAAATAAATAGCTAATTATGAAAATAATAAGAAAGATAACTAATATCTCAACACTTTCCCTTAAGCTGGAGCATAGATATCGATCATGCTCCATCTTGGAACAAGGTCTCTGATAAGGCCTTCTGGCTAGGGTCTTAGTAAGAACATCCGTCGTCTGGTCTCCAGAGTTGACATGCATAGTGGCGATAAGATCCTTATGTATCATGTCACTAGTGTAGTGACAGTTGTAACATCCGAATTCGAAGAAACTAAAGCTCCTGTCAAGAAGAGGCTGTGCATACAAGATTGGATCTCCAAAGTAGAGATATTCAAAGGTACAAATCACTCTTCTCTTTACTCATTAAAGTCAATGTTGGAGTGTCTAATTCAATTTTTTTCCCTTTTTATGCTGTTATCCAGCATTATTTTAGCTATTGTTGCATGTTAAATGAAGCCACAAATATCCTCCAAATTTAGGATCAAAGGACAATCTTTCCCCTCTCTTGCTGCCTTCCATGTATTTTCTTTTATTCAAACTTTTAATGCAGTAATTCAAAATCAATAACATCATGTTTATCTCAATGTGTCCCATTAATGCAAACCATCACGCCAAATAAATTCTCATTACTAACGGGTATTCTCAAATAGCAACCCTACAATACTAGGTAGGGATTTTGCACACATACAAAAGTAACAAGAATTAAAAAGCAATTCACATAATGCTTTCTGTATTCTTATATGACTGGTCAATTTAAAATTAATATTTTAACTCAAATTAAAGCTATGTTGTTAAGGAAGAATATATTGCGTATGTTGCAGTTACGCAAGTCCATATACTTCAGAACACACGAAAAACATCTTACTGTGCACTTAAGCCTAATCAGCACTTGGCTTCTGTAAAAAAAAAATTAAAAATAAAAATAAAAATAAAAGAATAGACAAGTTACTATTATTCATCAAAAGATATTACAAGAAATGGTTACCATAACAGTTATACAAGGAAGAAGGCATTCTTTGCTCGGGGAATTCCAAAGATCAGGCCATCACTTTGGGTCATATCCGATCTGTTTTGCATACGACATTAAGCCCCCTCCCTTCGCAAGTAAGTTTCATTTTGTGACGCATTGAGATCCTAGACTAGTCCAACCCATGCAGGAAGACAAATGGAGCATGCTGAGACAGTTGGTTGAAGCTATGGATGAACTGAGGATATTGACCAGAAGCCGATGATGGTACAATGAGGACAAAAAAAACCATCTTGTTTGGCGGGTGTTAACTTTAATATCACATAAGGTAAAATTGTGAGTATGAGTAATTCCAGATTTGATAATACTCTTCGGAGAGAGGCCTTCGATGACTATTGGTTGCGCATTGGAACCTCATTGTAGGTGTTTTTCCAAGGTAAAATTTGAGGTGTTTGCATAATGTATTAGCTCTTAAAAGCTACAGATTTCATGATGATTAAGGAGATAGTAAGGGTTGGTGTACACAATTAAGTCAAGCTTAAGAACACCAATTAACCACTAAACCTAATGGCAACAATTTGAGATTTGGGGACAAATAGCACACAAGTTAAGTTAAATTTAGATTTAAATAAGTACACTACTCTCATTAATAAATACGAAAGATTGGAAGTTTTGCACACTTAAATCCAGAAGCTAATAACCAAGCTTCTATTTCTCATAATTGAAAATGACAACATTAAGGTATTCTCCTACAAAGGACTAGCAATTTCGATCAATGATCATGCCACTAAACTAAGAGTTAAATGAGAAAAGTTCGAAGCTTCTACATTGAATTGAACTTAGATCCAGATCCAATGAATGACCGATATCTCATGATTTCAGAAATAATAATATGTAATCACAAAGAGCGATAATCTTCATTATTAATCTTTTAGGTATACTCTATTATTTATACATATCACCAAAGATAGGCAGTGACAAAATACCTAGATTTGTAAAGTCAACCATAAAAGAGATTAGACAAATAAGTGAAATCAATGATGAATCAATTATGACAATAAGATCGTTGACCAAAAAGACCTAGATCTATAAAGTTAACCACAACAGAGATCAAGAGAGGATGGGGAATTAAGTCAATGATGACAATTTAGCAATGATTGATAATTAAGAGTGTCAATCTTGGTGATCTTTACACCTGACTGTGCGAGGGTGCGATGACCCTCAGTTGGGCGGGAGATAGGAAGTACAATTAGGGCAGCGACCGTTTAGTGTACGGGTCTCGGATCCCTAGTCTTTTCTCGATTTTTCGTGAGTACTCGCTCTTTTTACACCTCTCTGGGATCCACAGATTTTCTTTTAAAGATCAATTCCCCTGACCCTTGTTCTTTAGGGTACCTAGGCTGGAGGGCCATCAGTTTTGATTTTTCGAGCTCGTTTGCTCGTACCGGTCAGGTCGGTTTTTCTTGAGTGACTTTTCCGAAGAGTCTCTTACCCGTCTTAGTGGCGTAATTTTGGAGTAGACCTACCCCTCTACTGGACCGCACTGCCATTTAGAGGGCGAGACGAAAGGGTCTCTTAGGAGACTACCTCATCGCTTGAGTTTTGGTTACCGTTCCGCCAATAGACTTGGTGATGGCTACATCTGAATCCTCTATGGCTACATCTAAATCAGTTGCTGTTGAATTTGGAGAAGTTACAATTGAGCTTGGAATGAGTCATAAATAAGTTGGACTAGAGTTGAGATGAATTACATGTTGAGATTGAGACCAGCTACTGTTGAGTTGGTTATAGTGAAGCTTGAATTCAGTTGAGTTGAGTATAGTTTAGTTTGGTTACAGTTAAGCTCGTTTTCAAGCTGAGCTAGTTACTATTCCGCCAGTAGTTCCTGGCAAAGAGAAAATATCATATTATGAAAATTATCATTATCAGACTACGAGTTACTATCACAGTTGTTAGACATAGCTAGTGGACGTGTTTGGAACTAGTTCAGATGCATTTTACTCCACCGCATGCCTACGGAGGCACCCCAACCCTAACGCTTCCTTACTGCTTTAGAGTCATAGTGTGAGGTCTTACCCAGACCAAAACCACAGACTATCCACTAAGCTTGAGAAATTCAACAAGAAAAGAATCAAAATACCAGACCCATCATATACACTTACTATGATCCATCCACATGATTCATAACATCAGAAAGAGATTTAGATCACCACGATGATAATAAGTATATAATGAATCAAAGAATTAATGAATCCTTGAGACTTGAAAAGAAATAAAGAAGACTAGAATGCAAAGACAAAGATCAAAATAGGAGACTCATCATCTTTAACACCAAGATCCATCAAACATGAATCATATTTTTAAAAAAAGGCAAATAGCTTAAGTATGAATCCTATAATCAATATATGAAATGCTAACTATAACCGATATATGAAATACTAAATATGGGTAATTGAGGTAAGATGGGTAAATCAGGAGATTCACCTTTACAGGACAACTTAAAAACATGTTTCAATGCAAGTAGCTCATTAAATTTAATTTGACAACCACTAATTACTTGCTTTCTTTTGGAGCCACTAAATTTTCTTGTTATTGTTAATTAATTAGATGTGCTCAACATTTCGTTGATGTTCTTTTCTCACTATTGCATGGATGCAAACAAAACACCTGGATCGTGATATTGTGAGAGTTGACCTCAACTTCTGTAATTATTATTAACATGTATGCATGTTATAGTTTTTTATTCAGGATATTATAAATGTTTTCTCTCTTCTGCTAAAATTTGGGATTTATGTACATACATTTCTTTTGTTACATGTTAATTTATATGGAAATTTATGCAAAATAAATTGGTGACACATTGTTGAATATGTGTCTTGTTAGTTAAATATGAATGTCATTCGAAAACTAAATGCGAAAAATTTTCTCTAAATTTCAATAACCTAATGCGATCTCTAGTGAACATGATACTACGAATGTTATGTAAACGGGCGGATCCGATGGGTGGGCATCGCAGTTTACCAGTGGTACCCTGTTACATACATTCGTAGTATTATAGTTCCGATCGCATTAATTCTTGGATAACGACAGTTCTCCGACTTGTCGTGAGTTCGAAAAGAAATATGACATTCAAATTTCATAACCACAGATGTCCCGTTTGCAACTAATTTCATATTGTATCCTAAGAAGAGAAAAAACATAATAGAAATATCCGTGAACATGAATTATTGCAATTAATATTGGTTCTTATACAGAGTCATGGCGTCTAGAGCCGACCTTTCTAATTGATTCTGATGATGAATGAGCTTCGAGATTTCTAGCTCCAATAGGTAGAGTTGCAGAGGCCATAGGTCCGCTCTGATACTAATTGATGCATGTTGGAGTATAAGTTGTATGCGCCTATTGTGTTGTAGCAGGGTAAATGGATCCTGGAGGAGATCCATTTACCCCATCCAGTGTTTAGTCCCACATCGTCCAGTGGTGGGACTTGGAGGCTCTGGAGAGGCTATATAAGGAGCCCCAGACCTCCTGTACTCATTGAGAGAAAAGCAATAGAGAAACACGCCCCTTTGAGGGCTTCTCCCGTGGTTTCATCCCGCTCCTCACGGAGTAGGGTTCCACGTAAAAAATCCCGCTGTTCTTTTCTTATTGTTCTTTATCTTTTTCCATGTTTATGCTTCGGCTTCCGATTTTCTAACATGGTATCAGAGCGGGTCGATTCTCGAGGATTTTATGTTCATCATTGTTCGAGATTCGGGTTTATATTCTTGTTTTTTATGGTTCAAGATTCCTGGGTTTCCTGTTTGAAACCCTAATCCATGTTTCAAGTTCTGTAGTGTTTAATGGGGGTTTTTTTTTGAAACCCTAATTTATGGAGTCATGTTCGCCGCCATCCTTCAATTTGTTCATCTCTATGCCCAGGCCGCATCTTCTTCCGTGCATTGTCGCCTCCTTCCAGATCAGATCTTCTCTTCCAGATAGAATTTTTTTTTTCAGGCGGCCCCTGCACCACCTCCTGTCGACATGGCGGCAGACATCCAACATTCTAGGCCTTGTACGATCGCCAGGGCTCTTCATCTCCAGCCAATGCGCGAGGCGGCGCAGCCCAAGCGCGAAACACGCGCGCCCTAACCATCCTCCACCAGTCACGATGGCGTTGTATCGAGACCCGATCGAGCCCCAGTTCGACAAAGCCCCCAGTCGGTCCTCCCAATCCTGCCCTTGCTCCCTCCAGGAGGTGCGGCCCCAGGCGCGCCTCCCCGCTTTCACGCCACCAACGCGGTGGCCTCCAGGTCGACGTGCAGGCGGCAGAACCTCCAGCCGCACCTCTCTCCTGTCCAGATGCAACGCTGTACCCCTGGCGGCACCGATATCCTACGGTGTGCCGCCTCTCGCACGCGAAGTTCCATGGAACCGCAACCCCCCGTTGGAACCCTATTCTTCGTGCGATTCTCCAGATTCGCGCATCGCGCAGCCCTGGCATGACACCCACCTCCAAGTGCGCATCGATCAGCTTGCCAACTTCTGCGTTCGGAGCCGCTCTGCTTCTTTGCGACGGCGGCATCGCCCTCGTCTCGCGTGACCTCCATTGCGTACGGTGGGCTGTTTGTTTAAAGATGGGTTCCCTGCGAACCCTAAAGGGAGTACTGTTATTTAAAAAAAGGCTGCTAGAAGGGCCCGCGATGAGGCTGGAAAAAAAAGGGCGTACAAAAGAAAAAAAAACCCGTACGCAAAAGATTTGTTTTTTTTAAAGGAGATGTTCTGTAAAGCCCAGATGGGCTGATGCATTATTTTGTTTTAAAAAAAAAAGAAAGAAAAGGCGTGTACATCTCAAAAGCCGTACGCAAATTGAAAAAAAAAGGGAATGAAAAGCCGAAAAAAAAATGTCAACGGCTTAAAAGAATGTTCCAAAAAAAATTGACGGCTAAAAAAAATTGAAGAAAAGCCGCAAGTGATGTTTTTACCCATATTTATCTTGTCTTCTCCCAACTTTGTCGATGTCAATTTCCGATAAGTATGGGAGAAAGGGGGAGTATATGTAGAGTTACAGGTCTATTCATTTTCTTCAGATCCAGATACAGATTTCCAGACCAACCAGTTGATCAGACTCTACAGATTCCAGTTTCAGACTCGACATCAGATAGTTCTGAGTCCAGTTTCAGACACGTACGAGTGTGCGGTCATTTCCAGATGAGCATATGTTGCCATCATTGTCAGAGGTCCTCATCATCCTTGTTGTTCGGCCAGAGTTTTCATGTGAGCCATAGGGACTCCAGAGTAGAGGACCATTCCCTATGCCATGTTGGCAAGGGTTTTCATGTGGTATCATAGGTACACCAGAGCAGTGCACCATTCTCTGAGCCAGATGGGAGAGGCCCAGTTCTCTGACGAGGAGACTTCAGGCGCAAGTTCAGACTCGATGGTCAGGTTCCGAGTCTTCAGTTGACTCACACTCCAGCCCGTTCGTCCTCCTCACCTGCACAGCATGAGAAGTAATGTCCTCGACTGCAGCAATGTGCGCGTTGGGTTGATATTGTCCGTAGTGTCCTGTAGCGTTGAGTTGAGTTTCTTTCTGTTTGTCCAAGCTGAGCATTGCATGCTCCAGCTTGAGGGGGAGTGTTGGAGTATAAGTTGTATGCGCCTATTGTGTTGTAGCAGGGTAAATGGATCCTGGAAGAGATCCATTTACCCCATCCAGTGTCTAGTCCCACATCGTCCAGTGGTGGGACTTGGAGGCTCTGGAGAGGCTATATAAGGAGCCCCAGACCTCCTGTACTCATTGAGAGAAAAGCAATAGAGAAACACACCCCTTTGAGGGCTTCTCCCGTGGTTTCATCCCGCTCCTCACAGAGTAGGGTTCCACGTAAAAAATCCCGCTGTTCTTTTCTTATTGTTCTTTATCTTTTTCCATGTTTATGCTTCCGCTTCCGATTTTCTAACAATGCAGAATAGAAGAATTCGACGACGATGGAAAATAAATTTGTTTGTAGATTTTAGGTGGAAGAATAATTGGAAGAGTTGAGAGAAGAAACTCGTCGGAGAACGAGAGATTTGAGGAAGAAGAAACGCACAGATCGCGTGGGGAAGGAGAGGGACGAGAGAGGGAGATAGAGATAAAATCTCAATTTTTCATATAATCTGACCTGTCTAAAACAATAGCCTATCATCCCTTTATATAGGAGGGATGAGATTACAAAAATAGAAATTCAAATTCAAATTCAAACTACTTTCCCTAATTTGACTCTAACCGACTAACTACGAAATTCAAATCTCTAACTAATTAATTGAGCTCACACGCGATCTCTTTATTTAAAATAAAAAATGCGACGACACAATTAAATAAAATGAGACTCTAATTATCAGACAAAATTAAATAAATATAGCCCTATATATCCGATTCACGCTGCATCAATGAACCTGGTCCCATTGCATGCACCTGTATAGCTATCTTGCTGCTCTATACTAACCACCAGATTTGTCAATTGTGCCAAAATGGCCACTGAGTGACCATGCGCCGACTCTCTGAGACCATCTCTAAGACCATCCATGAAGCGTAGGATGTACTATGACTCAGGCATCAATGTTGCGCCGCTGAAAAGCACAAGATCCGTGAACTTCTTCAAGTGCTCCTCTACCATATAGTCCCTTTACTAGCCTTTGATATTCTTGACGCATGGCATCTCATCAGCTCGGTGTATAGTAGACCTATATGAATAGACTGATAAACTCAACCCACCTCAAGGGTACCTGAAGCTGGTCCTTGACTGAATCCCACCAATGATCAGCCTCCTCAATTAGCAGCGCGGTCGCAAACAAGACCCAGTACTGATCTGAAATGTGAATCACTGCGGTAGTCTTGTTGACAAACAAGACCCAGTACTGATCTGAAATGTGAATCACTGCGGTAGTCTTGTTGACCAATTTGATCAATCTTTGGCTTCCTCAGCAGTGTCGTCTGCAACATAATAGTTAAGGTTTTCTCCTTTTTTGATTCAAAAAATAATAATCTCCCCTTTGTTATGATGATAAACTATTTTGAAGTGTTTAACAAAATGATATAAAGTGTAGTGTGGGCTATTAACTCTTTAAGAAAAACTTCTCCCCCTTTTACAAAAAAACTTGGAAAACTTTAAGGACACTTCCAATACTTCTTCCAACTTTTTGACATGATAAAAAAGTGAAGTTTATTTTTTCAACAATCATTTTGAAAAAAAAGCATAGCACATACCAAATATATATTGATAACAAATAGAAATACTTCGTTTTATCTTTCGAGCTCTGCCTTTTTCTTTTGTTATAGAGCTCCCTCTTAATTTTATACTTAAGGATCCCCCTAAAAGATATGAATGGAGATCATAGCCAATGCTATGCATGATTTATATAAACAAATATGTTAAGAAATCACCTAGTACTCTTGGCGGAGGTGGACTTCTCCTATCATGATATCTCCTTTGCAGCAGCAGTCATCGTCTTTCTTGAATCAGATGCTTCCTTTTGGTGTCACGGTTCCATCTACAATTCACTATAAGTTTTCCTTATTTGGTAATAAAAGATTTAAGGGGAACTGGGAAGCTCGGGCGAAAATTGAAATTGGGATGGGATCTCTATGATTGTCTTTAATAAACACCATAACGTGACCAAGGCTTCATAATGACAATCTTAAAATAGCATGTGATGCGGCTCTTCATATCCGTCTTTAAAAAGCCATATCATGTAAGTTGTCTAATCATCAAGACAGGTTCAGGAGAATTTCATTCGGTAGTGATGCTATCCCGCCATCATTTTTTGTACATGCTATTTTTAACTGAAATCACATTGGCAAACATGTAATAATGATCTTTATCCGCAGGAAGTGCCGTCATCATCTAGTAATAGGCTTGTCAAAACAAAGACATCGAGGTCAGTGCCTTTCTGCTCTACAACATAGTTGCACTTCTTGTTTCTCTACAGAATGACATTTTAATGGTCATTCCTTATTTTGTGCTGAAATACGAATGCGTTGCTATTGAAATGCAGGCAAGAGCTCCGTCGTTGGCGATAACGCAGACAGAACGGTGCACATGCTATATACTGTTACTTTGGAACTTCAGAAGTATCTTGGTCAATCGAACCAGATTGACGGAGAAGCATAGGTGCTGATTCCGAGGCCTAAGCGACATTACAGTTTTGCTTCAGTAGAGAAACACGAGTTTAAGGGGTTAGATTAGTAACAAGGTGAGGTGCAAAAAAGTTGTACAACCTATAAGATTCTAATCAGTTTCTAGAGTTGCAGATGTCGGATAGAAAGTGATGGTGTACACAAAGCCATCCTGCTGCTCCTAACCGTTCATGGCATGATTTCCACCAATCATTCCAGATGCCGGACCGGGTTAAAAGTTAGGTATGTCTCTCGGGTGCATTTTGCTGCCTGCATCTGTGACCAGACCAAGTTCAGTTCATTGATTAACATCAGTCGAATGTTCGTCCTTGCAGTGGGAGTTATGGGAATTTCAGTGCCTAACATGAACAAGTTTGTGTTTGTGTAGTGTGTATCTTTGTCGGTCGCATAATTCTCGGTGAAGAGCTAGAGAGGGTTTGTAGGAATGAGCTTTGATGGTGTTTCTCCATGGCATACATTCTGCATATAAAATTCTATTGAATCCGCGACACTCCTCTCTTTCAGGTTTTTTCCAACACTGAAGAATTGAGATTTTGGATCTGCTGATTGTCATATTAGCATGAAACATTTCCCATCGCCATGAGAACTGGCATTTAGGTCAACGTTTTGGAGAAGGATACAATGTCTTAGAGCATACCTATTTTGACGCTAGTATAATGTCGAAACTCTTTGTAGTCTTTTTAGTTTTCTTTGTAACTATCCATGTCTGAATGCCGACACATTTAGACTATTTCAATCATTGAATCAATGTTGAAATACTTTGTGTGTGCAAATCTACCCATGTCGGTGTGTCTGCGCACATATATGTGCATGTGTGTATGCACGCATATATGTACATGTAATACATGTATGCATGTATATGTAATACACATAGTAAACAAACACACACACACACAACACACCCATGTGCATAACACTCGCATGCGCATGACATTCAAATATCTTGTATCAATTAGATGTGCCCATACTTGAGATGTTTTGGTATATGGTCATGTAAATACTTTATACATCATGAATAAACTCAGTATGGGATATTTTTACTTGGTTGACATGTATATCACTTTAAAGTTGTATTTGCATGTCACAAAATCTTAAATATTTTACGTTACCTATAAGAACCTTGGCATTTATTAGCCACTTGCATACATGAATTTATGTAGATAAATTTCATATAATTATTTCCTTTTCAATGTGGCCTAAGTATACAATATTACATATATACCCTACTATAATGATTTTCTGCAGAGATAGCCTTGTAAATATTACATATCACACACATATGCCACTCCATAGTTAATTTTTCAGAGGATCGTGTATGTGTTTTATTACAAATATTGATTTCCACATGAGCTTCTTTCTCTCCATATATTATAATTCCAATATTCTATTTATATGTACCCCTCAAATAAGATCCCGTCAACAACACAACTAGAAAACAATCAAGAAGAAAAAACATGTACAAAGGAAAAATACAAGGATATATAGCGGTTTGACAATGGGTATATTCCACTTTTCGAACTATCAGGCTTTCTATCTTTTGCGTTCATGGAAACATTCTTAGAGTACAATGAGTGCCACCCCCGTAAGGGTGCTTTTGTATCGCAATATTAGGGTTACATGTTAAAGGAGATCGCTAATATACCCATGTTACTTATTCAATATATATATATATATATATATATATATATATATATATAGGATAACTTTCAAATGGGACATGGTCCTTCCATCTCTATGGAAGGCCAACAATCTCATCCATTCGTAATTAATCGGACGGTTATTAAAAAAGGTATGTTAATAATATTTTTTAATTAATCAAAAACCCGTTTTGGTCATTATTTATTATCTAAATATAGCATGTAACCATCCAAAATATCTTCTCATTAATTACTCTCTCCTAATTTTCCATTAGTGTTGCCTCTCTCTCTCCTAATTTGCCATTCACGTACATATCAGAATTGGGAGATCCCGAGTGAGGAGGGATGGATTGCGTGTGGCGCTGGAGGGAGCTCTCGGAGATCGCCAAGCAGGCCGAGAGTCGTGCTGAGGTTGCTAGGTAATAAAATATTCTGGAAACTCACGGTTCTTGCGAATTTTTTACCATGGAATTGCTCCAATGATCCGTTTATTTGGAAATGATGTGAATTAAGTTGTATCTACATGATTCGGGAGGACAAAAATCTGTGAATTTCACGTCAAAATTTCAATGGAAAAAACGAGATTTCAGTAAAATTTGTACAGTCACCGTGCAAAATTAGCTCGATCTTCTGTTAGGGTTCTTTAAGATCATCTTTGTTGTTTTGGATGTTCCGGTTAATAATTCATGGCAATCTAATCGTCGGAATTGTTTTAACAGTCGGATATCAGATGAGTGATTTGATTAAATGTCTCTTACGATTTGTGAATATGCAGGTTTTTTTAAATTGAAATTTAACAGTCAGGATTCGATCTAATCGAAATGCTGAACTGAGAAGACCTTCATGCAAGTGTAGTTTCCAGGGAATGATGTTGCGGCTCTTCGATAAAACCTTCATGCAAACGATGACGACAACACGTAGATCGGATGACGATACATGTACACGGTACTGCAACCAGTCCTAGATGAAGATCGATTCGCAGTTTGATACAATATTGATGTGTATTATACAATATTTGTCTGTATTATACACTTTTGATATGTATTACACAAATTTGTTATGTATTTTTACAAATCAAATGGTTGCGAATGAAAATTATATTTTTTATAGATCTTGTATATATTGATGTGCATTACACATTTTGGATGTGCATTATACATTTTAGATGTGTTTTATACAAATCTGGTATGTATATTCGCATCAATTAAACATGAATGACTACCAAAACTTTTACAAAAAACTATACAAATTTTATTATACAAAGAACCTTACAATCGTTACAAAGAACCACAAAGTAATTACTAATATGAATTGTATTTTACAAAGAACCATACAAAATTTACATATAACGGACGACTTTTTGAATAAACAACGGATTCTACAAAAAAACATGAAGTCATTACAAAAGGAACCTTAAATTCTACAAAAAAATGCGTTAGGATACAAAAATATGCCCAGATAATATCGTCCAGCAAAAAATGGATATTTTTTAAATATGGTATTGCAAAAAATACCAAAAATAAAACAAGCTAAATTTAGTATTTCGATATATTAATTAGCGTGCATAATTAATGTAAAAGTTGATGACCAAAATGCCCCTTTGGACAACAAAATTGAAGGTGCCGTTGGATTTGAATCCGATGGCCCAGATCGTTGGCCTTCCGTAGGGATGGAAGGACTGCGTCCTATTTGAAAGGCCCCCTATATATATAGGGTTAAATGGGGCTGCCCCCTGGGGGGAGCTAACTTGGCTCCCCCCGCGCTATTTCGCCCGGTTTTTTTATTTTTTAAAAAAATTTCCTTTGTGTATTCATCACCATATCCCTATATTGTGCCATTAAAATTCGTGTGAAACAGAGACTCGTACGGCCTTCATCCAGACAATCATTTTTTAACGGTAACAGAATTGCTAAAAACGACCCTTCTGGTAGGAGACTCCTACGGCCTACATCCAGACGTCATTTTTTAACGGTCGCAGGATTTTTTAAATCGACCTTATCTGGATGGAGACCGTAGGAGTCTCTGTTTCTGACGAAATTCGAATGACATATAGGAGGGATATAGGGATGAATATATATGACGATATTTTTCAAAAAAAAATAAAAAAAATGACAAAAAATGAGGCGGGGCAGCCATGCTGGGGGCAGTCCCACCAACCCTATATATATAGAGGGCTTATCCACTGCGTACAGGGCTCATTAGCGTTTCAATGAGCACTCATTTTAGACCATACATGTGTATTAACAATAATTATATTTCTAATTATAGGCTACGACGTGTTTAAAAAAATCCTATATTTCCTATTATACAACGTCCTTAAAAATTGGAAGACGGTTTTAGAAAGAAATAATTCAAATAAATGATTCCACGCGGATGATTAAGGATCCAAACGCTATGATAGTAATAAATATAATTCGGTCAAGTAAATGCGTATTGTGAGATCAGTAGTATCAAAAAAATGATCAGTAATTTACATCCAAATAGTTACATTGTACAGAATCTAGTAATATGTATAAAATGGTCAGGTAAATGTGTGTTGTGCGATCAATAATAACATAACAAATGGTTAGTAATACCAGTGTCTATGTAATGTGCATTGCATTTGACAAGTAGTTACTTTCTTACTTGAGCAATGCCCATGACTTACTGACCATTACTTTGTTGTTACTGATCTCATAGTAGCTATTACTTGAGAATCGTACACATATTACTGAACATGTGATATAAGACAAGCACTTACTGACCGTTGTTTGGATATTACTGACTTCACAACAAGCACTTACTTGTCCATTGTGTATATATTACTGAATTATACACCATGTAATAAAATGAATGTAAATTACTGACCGTTGTTTGGATATTACTGATCTCACACCAACCATTTACGTACGTATTGTGTCGAAATTACTGAGTTCTACTCAAAGTAGTAATACATATAGAAATTACTGACCATTTGTTATGGTTTTACTGACATCACAACAAGCACTTACTTGTCCATTGTGTATATGTTACTGAATTCTGCAACATGTAATACAATGAATGTAAATTACTGATCTCGCAACAACCATTTACTTGACTATTATATATATATTACTGACATGAGCATTTGGATCTCGAATTTCTGTAAGAAATCATCTATTCGATTGTTTTCTTTCCAAAACGATCTTCCTATTTTATAGGACGAGATATAATTGGAAGAACACTTATTGTTAAATCGCTTTGCATATTAATCTCCTTCCTAAAACAACATTCTTCGAAATAGGTAACCACTCAATTGGTATATGGCCAATAAATGGTGCGCACCGTAACGCTAATGCGCCCTGTGCGCATTGGATAAAAATCCTATATATATATATAGGGTTAAAGGAGGCTACTCCCTGGGAGTAGCCAATTGGCTAGTCCCACCCCTATTTTTTCTCTATTTTTTATTTTTTTTGGAAATAAAAAATATGTATATTCATCACTATATTCCCCTAACATGCCATTCCAATTTCGTCAGAAACAGAGACTCATATGCCCTTCATCTGAAGGAGGTCAATTTCAACAATTCTGAGACCGTTAAAATTTGACAGTCTTGATGGAGGGGATAGAAGTCTCGAATTAAGTTGAATTTTGAATGACATCATAGTGACATATTGTGATCTAAATTCCAATAGGTTTCATTTCAGAAAAATAAAAAAATACAGGGAAAAATATGTGGGAGCATGTAAGTTGGCTACAACCAGGGAGCATACTCCCTTTTCTCATATATATATATATATATATATATATATATATATGTATGTATGTATGTATGTATGTATATGTATATGTGGGGCTGGGGAAGCTGCACCCGGGGGTGTACACCCGGCCATTTTTTTCATTGGTTTTTTTGTGTTTTAGAAATGAAATCTAAGAGGATTTAAATTACCATATATCACCATGATATCATACCACTTTCAACTTAATTCGAAACTTCTATCATCTCCATCAAGACTATCACATTTTAACGGTTTCAGAATTATTGAAATTGACCATATCTAGATGGGCATGTTAGGAGTGTTTGTTTTGCATGAAATTTGAAACACATATGCCACTCAATAAACTAAGTAAATCCCTATAAGTTTCCTTCAAAAAAATCAAAAATCAATAAGAAAAATGGTCGGATGTAGCTAGGTGGCTGCACCACCCGGTGTAGCTTCCCTTTTCCCTATATGTATGTATGTATGTATGTATGTATGTATGTATGTATGTATGTATGTATGTTAATGGGGTTTCCCCCACGCCATTTTCGGCGTTTGTTTTTCATTTTTTTTCAATAAATATCGTCATGTATATTCATCCATATATCCCTCCTATACGCCATTCGAATTTCGTAAGAAACAGAGACTCCTACGGCCTTCATCCAAACAATCATTTTTTAACGGTAACAAGATTTTTTTAAATCAACACCATCTCGATGAAGGCCTAGGAGTCTCTGTTTCTGACGAAATTCGAATGACATATAGGAGGGATATATGGATGAATATACATGGCGATATTTTTCGTAAAAAATAAAAAAAATATCGAAATAAGGGGACGAGGCAGCCTCATTAAATCCATATATATGTAACAAATCAGACTGTATATAAAAAAAATTACATGTGAACATCGCAAAATGACCATGAGAACATATTTGAGCTCGTCATCGATCATGAGTTCTCCTCAGATAATGCGACCACACCGAAGCATGAGATGCAAAAATTAGAAATGAGGTCAACATGTTATAAATTTATGTTAAAAATTGTAAAAGAAATAGAGAAGCTTTCTCTCACTTTAAGTAGAGTCGGCTATATGGATTCTTGCTCAAAACCATGTTGAAAGATCCTAGTACTTTTAGCTGTCGACTACCTAACGCAACCCCCATAAAGAGGGATTTGAATCCTCGTCTTTTGAGTGGTAGGCACGCTGTCAGTTACAATTTTCGACCTAAGTCCACTTAAATGGTCTGGTGGTAGTGCAGCGTGCCTACTTTTGGAAACATTATGTTAAGAATGTAGTTCTCGTATAAATTTAATGGCGGAATAAAAAAAATTGATAAGCAATCGTGCACGGTACATTTAACTAAGACGACTACAACCATGCTTAAAATCCTTTTCAATATTAAATTAATATTAAATTAAATGAGTCATCAACATACGAAAATTGTTATAAACATTTATGACTAAGGGTTTTTTATTGGATAATAAATGAATAAGTATCGATTATGAGAACTTATGGATTGTCTCACGATAAAGCTTCTCCATGTTGTTTAAGTGTATCTCCAACCACTTATCTTTTTAGAGGGGGTATTTAACTTTCTTTTTATCCATCATCTCGTAAACAATGATAGCCATTTATCCTTAAATGGTAATTTATATCACATAATAAGTAATATTTACCCCCATAATAATTACCACTTATGCCACATTTCTAATAGCGACAACTAAACACAGCATATTGAATAACTTCATTTTGTCTAATATTTATACCTAAAAAATCTACTGAGCAAATAAGAATTAGATACAATTTCCCTCATATTACTTACCTTGTTAAGTTATAAAGTTATTATTAAACCCTAGGTCATCTCGCAATTGCATTTCTTAATAAAAGCTTCAAATGTACATTTTTTGTTTGAAACCTTGATATGATGCGATAATCGAGAAGTTAGAGCTCTTAGCAAAGATTGAGCAATCGTAGGCGACTGTCGATGCAAGAAGGAAGAGTGAGCTAAAACTTGCTCTGTTGAGCGGTGCAATAAGGTGGTTAAGGTTGGTTTTTCTTTCTTCTTTAATGAAGTCGTTCCCCAATGGGTTGGACGTCCTTCTCTAACTTTTAACTAAGAATCTTTCTTTTATTTTTGTTATCGAATCATATAAGGTTGTAATCTATGCCAAAGGATTTCATGCATAAACTCATTCAAGATACTTGTTGAGTTTGTCACGCGGGTATAAAACCCTGCGTGACAATATATACATTGATATACCAATATATAATCTTGATGCATTCAAATCAATATTTTTTAATACAGTTGCATTGGTACATCTTCATGTACATCTGTACACTTCTGATTAATGGTAACTTGAACTTAGTTGTTATAACATGTGTTTAAAGTATAACTTAAAGTGGACCAATACAATTTCTTGTATTGAACATTGATGCACTTGTGCACATTCTTTTGGCATTGCTAGACTAGTAGATGAGCTGATTTTATAGTCATTTTCGTACGAAGAACTTTTACTTTTTACATGATCTCTTAAGCCTTAAAAAGGACCCGACACTCAGTGTTTTCAACATACACCAAGAACGCAACATCTTTACTCACTTACAATTCATTCTACTCTTTAATGATTCATTCCGGATGCCAAGAAGAAGTAACTTCGCAAAGCGTTCTCTAGCTCTGCTCTCAAGCTTCTGCTTCATTCTGTTTTGATATGCATTTTATATTCTATTTATATTTGAAAAATATTTTATTAGAATATTGCACTCTACTTTTTTTGCGGCTAAGAGGCATTTTGTGTTGAGTCCAATCTCTCGGACAAAAGATAAACCCTTATGTGAGGTTGTATACCTTTAGGTGTTCTCCATGAAAGCCTTTCGTCATGTGTAGAAGATAAATACGTTCACTTGTGTGCTTTATAAACGATTTGAACTGCAACAAAAGTAATTCGGTTAGTAATTAGATATATCTATCCAACTAAGTGGCCCAAAGAAAATTTTCCTCTTTGACTATTAAATTGGACTTCAACATCTCTAAAGTGTGACAACAACATAATCATGCAAGCACAAGTTTAGCGTGGAGTAGATGCATACAATGTAATATATTTACTTGTAATAGAAGTCTTTCTGCACTAATTTCAAAAGAACGACATAAATATGGGAATCTTGCACCTATGCCCTTTCATGTTTGTCCAATAACAATTATACCTCACAAACTTTTTTTTTCAATTACATTTGCACTCTTTTATTCTTACAAAATCCTCAATTGTGCCCTTCTGACTAGACTTGAGTGCCGAATTTACTATACCGAATTTGCGATACAATAAATTTTGTAAGAATATAGAGGTACTATAACTGTAAAAAAAGTTAAGATATAAGATTTATAACCTCCTCATCATTGCCTCCACCTCATCAACACAAGTAACAAGAAACATACGATATATGGAACCATCACTCCACCTAATCGACTTTCATCCTTTTGTTCTCCTCCTCATCGTCTCCATCATTAATCTAAACCAATCATCTTTGAAATATGTACTTTCAATTGACACACACATATCATGTAAAATTCATCATTCATTCAAAATGATATCGATGCACCTCCATCTTATAAACTTACCATTATCACCAGCATTGGTGATATATTATCAATCCGAATGCATCAATCAAATACAAAATTCCCTTGTTGTAAAACCCTTATGAATTGATTGCACACAAAACAGATTTCTGACATGATCTAGTACTTGAATAAGGCAAATGAGCACTCTACCTTTTAGTACTCGTCGAGATCTTTCCAAGAAGTCCATAGAATACAAGAGTTCTGAGCGAAATACAAACGATCTATGACTATTAGATCTAGATCCGTTTGGATTGGACTCTATATAAGGAGGGAGGCTATTGGATATGGTCAATCAAACCACTCCACCTTTCACTGGAGCTCCTCCCCTTCGCCAAAGCTCCACCATCAGAGAGAAATTCTGACCATCGACCGTATATCCGAGTCAACCGTTTCGAAGATCTCGGAGCGGGAGATCATTCTGGACACACATATGTTCCGCAAAATGCCACGAAACTCTTATTTCAGGTGAAACATGTTCGCATAGGAATATTTCCGTAGGTACGGTTTTAGCCCTGCCTTGTTGTCTGATTCATGGGTATTTCACATCATGGATTTTGGGTAGAGTATACTACCTATAGGAGGTGGTTTCAGATTCAGTCAGATCAGAAAGATAACCTTATATGCATTTAGGGCTACCAATTGAACTAAACTGTAAGGAATGAACCTATGTTTGAGTTTGGTTCGACAGGAAAGTTCAAAAGTTCGAGTTCGGTTCGATAAATTCGATCGGATATGTTCGAGTCAGAGTTCATTTAGAAAACGAATGTTCGAGTTCAATTCAATAATAGTTCATTAGCAATTTAACTTAACTCAAACTTGTTTATATCAACATGTTCAAAACTGGAGTCCAATAATAAGATTCGATAAGTAGTAAAAATAAGAAATTATTCGAACTAAAGCAGTAAAAAGCCCAATAAATACCATAATTTATTTAACCCCAAAATTTATCATGTGTATAAATACGAAGTTACACAGATAAATACACACACATATACATACATACATACATATATATATATATATCAAACTCGAACTTTATCGAATGAACATATGTTATATTCATGTTCAGTTCGTTTAGAAACGCGCGGACATTTTTCGAACTATTATCAAACGAACTCTAATCGAATACAAACATGTTTAGTTCAATTAGCAGCCCTATCTGCATTAAAGAGGATAAGTTTATGGGTGAATGGATTGCCAAAGGTTTAAGATGAGAAGCTCTAAGCTAAACAAAGCTTCAATTGTCAACAAGTTCCTATGTGTGGTGCAAATGATGGAACTGATCCTATCATCATATGCACATTCATTCTCCCCAACATTGAGAATTGGTAGGTAAAGAATGAGTAGAGCAATAAAATCATGAAATGCTTAGTTTTGCGAGGTATCCTTGCATGATGTAGGACTATTCCTCAATCATCTTAGAGATCCTACTGATTTCGTTGCTCCTTTATAATCCTTATTGTTATTGTTACATACGCTCCACTAATAGATTTGGGGGGAGGGGGGTTGCTCTCATGCATATGGGAGAGGGCATAATATTGGGGAGTTTGAATGACCTTATACTTCCACCTCCTCTTCATTACATATAGGGAAAGTGGGAGAAGAACAAAATGCATGGCTTTTATACGATCTAATAGATGGACAAGTCTGATTTAGAAACTATCTAAAGTTAATGGTATACTTAATCGATTTGGTTAGATCTGATTCTTAGAGAATGTTCGGTTCGAGAATGAGCAGTAATAAGATGAGAAACAAGGAGAATAATGGTCTATTCTCTATTCGGTTGGAAAGATATGAATAAGGAGAATAAAGTGGAATAAGACTATGTAAGGTGGAATGAAGATAAATAAGGGTAGAATAATGGGATGTGGATGGGAATAGCCATACTCTTGAGAAACGCACCATATGCAGAGTTGACCCCTTCTAGTGCTTATTCTCCAAACGAAGATGGCCTTGTATTTGCTTCTATTAGGATGTTTATCTTTGATTTTCTTGTGATATGAGCTTGGCTATTGGATCATCCAAGGTTTTGAGTATTTTAAGATCCTAACCACTATTTATCATTTGGTCTCTGATCGATTTGATTAATTTCAAATTTTTAGATTCTGAACCATAGAATGATCAGTTAATCTTTGAATCTTGGTTGATCTCAATCTTAGGTGGTTAGCTCTTGGCCTAGCTAATGTTAGGGCATGCCAAACTATTTACCCATTATGGAAAATCTTATGAGGTTCTTGGCCCAATTGGTTGGTCTTCTTGAGTTTTATCCTATATTTCATGTATATGTGATGCAAATCTTATCCCCCACCAATAATGTAACATCGATCGGTATTTCCTAAGGTGTTATTAATTCATATACATTAGATCATTCATCATACATAATGCTTCATATAATTATCTAAATTGTATGATGTTATCACCCAACAACATATCCTATGCTATGATCAATAAAATAACTATCATGTTGATAACTGGAAAAAATCGATCTGAAGTCGTGTCAATCCACAAGGCGGATAAACAGTCGCTGATTTGACCTCAGATGAAATCCTCGGCTATTCAGCAATTAACCCAGAATAGAAATAATTCAATTCATAGCAAAAATGTGGAAATAAAATTTATTTTCTCTACCATAAAATGCAAAGCAAGCAAACATGTAGAGGTCGAACCACAGAGAGCAAAACAGATAGCCTAAAGTTATTTGTGTACAACTGAGTCATTCATCTATGTAGATCTTTTTGTGGGCTTTTAATTTAATTTTTTTAATTCATTTTTATATTTTTATATTTTGATTTTTAATTTTCTAATTTTGTATTTTCATTTTTTATTTTATATTTTTTGTATTTTTTCCTTTTGAATTATAAAATAAAGTATATATGGGATATATATAATGTAAGCTAGGGTTGATATAAAAATTAACAAAATAGGTCAAAAATAACAAAATAAAATATTTTGGGGTTTCAATGATTTTTTACTATTTTTTGTACTTTTATAATAAATTTCACTATTTTTTATGTATTTTAAAGTCAAAAATATCCCATTCAAGGGATTAATTAGATACCTGAAATTGATTTGCATTTTAAAAATAATAAATAATGCCAAAAATTACAGAAATCAATTTTAATATATAAATAATAATATATAGGTAATTATAAAATAGAAAAACATATTTTTGGTATTTTTGTAGAATTTTTCTATTTTTTGTTGGATTTTGGAGCTTTCTGATTTTTATCATTTTCTTTTTCTATTTTTTGAGTTTTTATTTTCTGGACAATAAATACCAAAATATACTATATATATTTTTTTGTAGTTTTTCAAAAGTTTTAATATTTTTTAGAATTTTTATAGCTAAACAGGGCAAAAAGAGGCTCCTTTTCATTTTTAATAAATAAATAAAATGCAAAAAATGCCAATTAAAATATGAATGTGGAAGTGTATGATATGAAGCATCTAAACCTATTTTTGTGGATTTTTAGGAGCACAATATCTATTTTTGATAAATAGATAAAAACATCAAAAAATACATGTCCTGGCAGGGGCATATTTGTAATTAAAATAAAGTATGAGGCGTACAGTACAAATTTGCCAAAATTATTTAAAGTTTATTTAATTTTTAAAGACTAATTTACAAGTACAAAATCCACTAGGGCATGCCTGCAATTTACCCACCATGTGGGACAACACGTGACACAGCCTGGGAGGGGCCAAAATGTAATTATCAAAAAGTTCAGGGACCTCCGAGCAATTTTCACAAAAATATATAACTTGTATTTCAGTTTATTGGACTCAACATTAAATACAAAAACTAATAAGGGCTTACATGCAATTTTGCCACCTCACGTGGGACGACACATGAGGTGACGTGGACTGGACCTATTTATAATTATAAAAAGTACATGGTCCTTTATACAAAATTTCCACTTTATTTAATACGCTATATTTTATTTACAAGAGTAAATAATAAATACAAAAATACGAGGCTAGGTTTTATATTTTACCCCATTAAAGGCGCGGGCCAATGGCTGGATCTTCTTCACTTGCACAGGTGTCGCCCGCGCAACGATTGATGACGCTTCGTCCGCGGATGGCCAGGATTAGATCGCACGGGGCGATCAGACGGTGGTGGTGTGGCCCATCCAACGGCTGATGCTGTATCTGGAACCTCCTTCATGATCGGATGGTTATGGAAGGGCCTAGAAGTACTGGGATGGAACTCGCCTGGGCCGAGCTTTGATCGGGCATTGCAGGCTCCTCATGCCTTCTCCGTCGTCGTCGAGAAGCTCTACGTGTTCCTAGAAGTTCCCTGCATCGATGGATACTTTCAATCGAGCACCTGGAGCTCCGATGTGCTCAGACGAGGTCGATGAAGGGTATGAGCTCAGGTTCCCGTTCTTCACAAAATCGACTCCTTTGCGAGTCTTCTGGCCTCCAGGTCCTGCAGGAAGATTGCGCACAACAACACGATGGACATTGGGGCCTTATTTGGGTGAAGGGGGACGACGGATGGAGTGGGCGGCACTTCTCCAACGAACGGCGGAGCTGGAGAAGTGGATCTCCATATCCACTAGGGATCTGGGGGAACGAAGGTGCCTGGGGTGAAGGGAAGCGTAGAGAGAACGGTGTGGGGGCAAAATGGGTGACGGATCGATGGAGATGGCACGCAGAGTAGCTCGCCGGAGCTCAACTCCAGCGGAGTACGTGATTACGATTAAGGCTAATCCACTAGCTAAATCCTAAACTAATGACAGAAAATTAAACCTACAACTAAAATAAGCAAAATAAATGAAGAGGGAACACCTCTTATACCTGGGGGACGCCCAGGGAGCAGGGTGGTTAGAGAACCACCGCGGATCGCCGCTTCATCCTAGCCACACATTCTCCAAGTGCGACGGGGCTCTCAGCTGTCACCTAGACCTCGACTCACTCTCAAGAACACTCGATGAAGCTCGAAGAGGGACCAAACTCACAAGGAAGTCAGATGCGATTATTTATAGACAAGGACAATGTGGCTTATTAGTTTAGGGTTTCCGCTCGAATCGAGAAGTGTTTGACCTTAGAAAAGTGGTGGGTGATTGAGGGATGATGGCAGAAGGTTTTTATGAAGGAATCGAGGGGACAACATCAACGGTTAGGAAGAGGAAAATCAGAGAAGACGACTTGATAGACACCTGACACGCTAGGCGGTTGGAGGCAGAATTGTTGACCATGGTCAATATTTGTTGCATCCTCATTGGTCCAACTCAGCCGCTAGAAGACAAAGCAGAACCCAAATTTGAAAATAATTAATGAAAAATAATAAATGATTTTATTAATTTTTGAGTATAAAATAAAAGATGTTTATTTAGTGTAGTATTTTATTATGATTTTTATTTATTTTTTTGGCTTTATGTATTAGTAGTTACTTTTTAATTGTGTATTTATAGGTATATTCATCTATGTTTTGTACATTTTTTTATATTTTATTTTTTTATTCTTTTATTTTATATACTTACAACTTATTTTTGTTAGTATAAATATATTTTTATTTATTTTTATGATATAATTTGTACACTTAAATAAATATATGAGTATATTATGTAGGTATATTTATAGGTATTTTACCTATGTTTTATATACATCTTTTTATTTTAACGTATTTTGTTGAGTTTTATTTTAGTTTTGTATTTTTTAATAGGCTATATATAATATTTACATTATTAGAAAAATATAAGGAATAAAGAATAAAGAATATGTTTTCCCTTTTATTTTTATACAAATATAATCATAGGTATTTTATCTATGTTTTCAAATAGATTTATTTTATTTTGCGTTTCTCTTTTGGTTTTATTCTAAGTTTAATATGCACATATGTTATAAATAATATTTACAAAATTACAAAAATATGAATTTGTAAAAATAGGGATGAATAAAATGAATATTTTAATCGGTAGAATGTACACTGAGGGCCCAAAACCTAACTTTCACCCAGTACCTCCGAAAAATATGAAACCACCACCATTAAATAGCTTGTGAAAATTTATGTACAATTAGAGTTAATTTTGATATGTTATTGAGTTTTTATTTGAAAGATACGGGTCTATAAAGTTTGGTTTCTGGCTTTTTATATTGTGTATAAATGTACACAATGTATTATTTTTATACAAACTCAATTTTGTATTTTTTATTTACATTATTATCTACAACTTTTATGTGCAAAGTTTCTTTATTTGATGAATAAAGAATAAAGAATAAAATAGTTGTCAAAAATACATGAATAAATGGCAATTTTATTGTATTTTGGCCCTTATCTCCCCCTACTTTATTCCTTGTCGACTAACTCAATTCTTGACTTGGTCTCGGGGTTTAAGGTCATAAAATATTTTCAATATTTTCTTCCTTTTTCTTTTCTTCTCTTTATTCTATAATTTTGGCATTAAAAGCGGTATTATTTATACAATAAATGTAATAAATAATGGATGCTATTTTGTACAAATTAATGGCATTTACATGCATTAGCTAGGGTTTTTAAGGCCAAAATGACAGAATAAAGGTGATGAAATAGAGACTTATCACCTGCCTAACTATTATTCGTCCTCTTTTAGAGAGAAAAAATAAGAGAAAGGAAGGGAATCCTTAATCTCTTTTCCATCCTTAACATCCCCAACTAAAAAAGCCTTATGTTTTCAAGATGATGAAAATATTTCAACATATTCTTTGAAAACATTTTAGATATGTTAAAACATAGGTAAAAACCATTATTTTTTAGGTTTAATCCGAGACAGAACCAACTTTCATAGAATAACTTGAAGGATTAATCAACTTGCTCACTGTTTGGGTCGAGGACACTCAAGTGATCTATCGCATGAACTAGATTGATTAATCACTTAAATGCATGTGATTGGTTAACATGGAAGGTTGGTCTATGGCATGATAACTCTAGTTAGGTATCTTTTTTTGTTGATTAATATCCATCTACTGGTGTAGGTATATAGACCACTCTTGATTGATCGCATGTAGATTTGATTAAAGACTATTACCTAACCGAACTTATAGTTTTCGAGGGGTCAGATATAATATAGCTCCCTACATAACCTGATCGATTACTCAAACTCAATGCTCACTCGTGATATATCACAATCACTATTACTTAATCATGCTAGGCTTATGGAAATAAACTCCCTAAATCATACCATCAAACATAAACCATAAACGCCCTAGAATGAGCACACTTTTGTGATTGATTACTCAAAACCAAAGCTACCACTTGATTAATTACCCTAATCGATCTGATCGATTACTTTTCCCTATATCACTGAGTTGTTGATCACTCTTATTGATATGATCAAAGTGCTTAATCAGATTCTCTAAGCTAATCGATCACTTGAACTTGATCTAAATTCCTACATGATTTAACGACCTGGACTTACTCGTGACCCTAATCGACCCTTATCTTAATCAGTGATCCTAGGTCAAATCACATAGAGGAAACCATGGAATGTCTCGATAATAAGAGAAAATAGATGTAGATTACCATCACAACATGTTATCCCAATAAAGAACCAAAATAAACACTCATAAGACAACATTGCCTATCGAGGAAACCGCAAAGCAGTATGATTATTCAAGGATAGAGTTGGAACAACTACCTTAGCACATAGGGATCTCATAGGTGCTTGTGACCCACGCAATGTGTTTCCTTCCTCTATGAATGATCAAAACGCTATACTGTACATATAAGAGGACATGCTCACAGTTATATGAAAGAATGGAGGAGAAGGATTGAAAGTTTACTTATCATGACTCCACATGCAGATGCTTCTCGACATTGTGATGGTGCTCTTTAACCTTTCTGGATTTTTGGAGCTTTAAGAGTCATCAATGGTGTCACCTTCATATTGTCTCTTTATGCAAGAAAAAAGGAGGAGAGAATAAGAGAGAGTCACCTAGAAGAGGAGGGCATGGTTGATGCCTAGGGTTTTCAAGAGAGAGTTTGGTGGTTGTGAAACATGGTGGGAACCAAAATCAACTTAACCTCCAAGCAAAATTAATACCACTCTGATCACACTTAATTCTCATTAATTTATTAAACCTTGATTACTTAAATATGCTTATCTTTCATTACACAATCCTGGGCCATGCATTTTGGAATCATTGGAAATCTCTGGAGGAGACAATTTTAGTGAGTATGATATTACCTAGGTTTAGATGAGTAAAAAAATCCATAAATATAGATCGCTTTGTGCACTCTCATTGGGATTTGTTTAGTATGTGGAACGACCAAGAATGAGAAAACACAACATATAAGATGTGAATTTTTACAAAGTTTCTCACAAATGCAAGACCATCCTTGATTATCTAGGATGTTGCTTTATCTATCTCTACTTTTGTAGAGAAAAATCGATGTACCTACTTAGTAGTCCCGGGATCTAAGGATCCAACATCACATGCATACAAATACAAAGAATGTTCAAACTGTGGTGAGTCAATACTAGACCCCTTAAGGTACTCGGTGTACTTTAAAGCTCGCTCTTTTGATCCTTACCCTCGGGAAGGATTTCGACACTTAGAGTAGTTAATTCAGTGAAGAATACTAAGAAGAAGGTAGGGAAGCGAGCGAATATAAAAACAAGACCATTCACAAGGGATCATTAGCAAGAGTTCTCATGTCAACCGGTGATAACTATTAAGAGTAGTGATTGGGTATACTTCAGAGTGGAATTATTACCCAGCCCATGAGTTGCACATAGATGACCAGAATTAGGCCAAGATTGAACTAAGAAAAAGGATGAGAGTAATTCGACAGAGGCTCAAACAAGACCCAGCCAAGTTAGCAAGACGAATGGAGTGGACTACGCTCACATTCATTAGAGGGATAAAGGGATAATGAAGAATACACGCCAAACAATATTTGGTCCATTTGATGGATGATGAAGGATATAGATTGTAGATAGAATCATAATAGATGATATATCATGATATGATGACTTCTATTGGATGGCTTATCCTGGAATAAAGATTCATTATCCAGGGATAATGGAACCTTGGCTTCTCTCATATTCTATTATACATGTCAAAGAAAACGATTAGTACCACGATGGAGGGTTCAGATGATTGGTCAATAATATAATCTAAGATGAAAATTTGAAAGAGCGGCATGTTTGCTGTCTGTTGGAGCGTGCTGCCGCACATGCTTTGGTTGCACCGTGCATATGTTCACTCCCCCATTATCGAACCGTACTTTTTGTCTGTCACATGCGATATTTTACCTCTCATCACTAGCATGGATTGCGAAAACAAACATCTATCTTTGAAGGATGGGGATAAAAGGGCAAATATTTTTTTTGGCTCCTGAAAAAAAACCATCTATTTTTCGTATACATACAAACTTAAAATGGAGAATTATCCAGGAAAGAGAAAGATGAAAAGGTATGAGCTGGTATTATAAAAAGCTGGAAACAGTAACCAACGTTACCAACCAGTTATTGAAATTTATTAGATGTACTCTATTTTATTAATTATTATTATAAATCTAAATAAAAACACGAAACTTCTCCAGAGGGGAAATAGGAAGCGGAACAAATCCAACCAAGCCTCCAAATGGCCAAAACGTAATCCCGGACCCACCTGAGATCTAGCGGCTGTTCCCAACAGGAAGACCCCTCCCGTCCCCATCGGACGGTCCGGAAACACCCATAACAGGATTTAAAACTATCCCAACATCCGCGACAAAACGGCGCCCTTCTTCCCCCCGCTCGAGCCTGCAGGTTCGTCGCTTCCACGTAGGCTCGGTCCTGTCCCGAACCCTAGCCTTGGCATCCCCGACCTGTAGACAGCTGGTGACAGCCTGTCAGCAACCTCAATCCCCCCCTTCTTCTCTCTTCTTCCCCCCTTTTCTTTCTCTCTCCTCTGTTTCCAACTCTCCCTCTCCTCCCCCCTCTCTCTCATCATAGGAATCAAATCTCGCCCTTTTTGGTTCGTTGTGGCAAATCCTGAAGTTGTTCTTTCTGCTGTTGCTGCGAAACGTGGATTCGGAATCGAGGATCGGCTTCTCGTGCCGGTGTCGCTCGCTCGGTGCGGCAGGAGATGGAGATTAGGGTTTCCGGTGGATGCCGGTGAGTCGGGGCGACATGGAATGCTCTGTGGCCTGATGCCGTCGCGGGGTCGTCCGTGGAGGTTTGTCGCGTCCTTTTCTTCCCATTTTTGTCCGCTCTGTTGCTTTTTGTGAGGAAAATGGCGTTGCTTTGTTTTTTTTTTCCTTCTGAGGTTTAGGCCGTTTTTTGGTTGGAAGAACCGGTTGCTGATTTTTTGGGTTCTAAAGGAGCAAAGTTTTGGAAGGTTTTACCACCGCGAGGCTTAGGTTTCAGGTTTTCGGAGGCTATGTTGGCCGGGAAAATGGTGTCGTAAAAGGAAGTGCTTGATAGGGTTTGGAGCTTTTTTTGTGTTGTTGTTTCAGGGATGCGTGGAGGGATTTGGAGTGTTCGTTGCGGAACTCTTGTTTATTTTAGGGTTTTTGTGGTATGCAGTGGGATTAATTTAACAACTTTGGTTTAATCATGGAAGTTTTTAGTTTTTTAAGTGGTAAAGATTTTTTTGGTGGCAAAGGAAGTTATTGTTCGGGTTTTTTTCCTACTTTTTTTGTTATTCAATGCCGTTGATGTTGCAAATTCGATTTATCCTTCCAGGTTAGATAATTTGGTCGCGTCTTGAGGTGAAGTTGGGCACGTTACGGTGAGGTGAGCTTCTCGGACTCTGAAATTGCAAGCTTGCAGTCACAGAGGCATCGGAGGGCGCCTTTGGTATTGATGCTGGAAGAGAGCATGCGTGGAATCTGTGATTCGGGTAATGCCCCTGCCCAGAATTGTCGCCGATGCATTCGGTGTGGTTACCATCTCTCTAGTTGCCATCTTTGTCGTTCTCGGCCTGCTCTGCATCTGCTACTCGATTTATTTCCGTTCAAGAACTCGTAGGGAGGGATTCGTCCAGTATAGCTTCTTTAGCGGCCCGTGGATCACCAGAATCTCATTCATTTTAGTTGCGATCTGGTGGGGTTGTGGTGAAATTGTTAGGCTGACATTCTTGAAGGGGGAAGGGAGGCTCTTCGTCGCCCAGAAATGGCAGGAGGTTGTCTGCAAGTTTTATGTCATCTCGAATATCGGGTTTGCGGAACCTTGCCTTTTCCTTATCCTTGTGTTTCTCCTCCACGCCTCTTTGAAAAAGGACTTTGGAGCACTGAGCCGACGGTGGAATGGCAGGACTATTGGATATGTTCTACTCTTCTGCATTCCTATGTTCTTAATTCAACTTGTCCTTGTTTTGTTCGGACCCAAGTTCAACAAAGGCCAGGGGAGCCATGATACAAAGATAAGGAAGTGCTTCACAAGCACATCTTCATTGATTAGTGATGGCAACGGCAGCCAAATGGCGTGCACATATCCTTTGCTTAACACCCTCATTCTGGGACTTTTTGACTGTCTACTGATCGGCTATATCACATACATTGGATATCGGATGGTGTCTCTGGTGATCAACAAGGGCTTGCAGCGGAGAATATATGTTTTGTCTCTCTCGGTTATCGCCCTACTTTCCATGAGAGTTTGCATCCTAGGCATCTCTGTTCTTCCTCGACCTGGTGGCTTGGTCTTTGAAGTTCTTGTTTTCTTGGCCTTTCTAACACTGCTGCTATGTGCGGCAGTTGGCATATGCGTTCTTGTCTACTGCCCAGTTGCCGATGCATTGGCCTTGGAACGTGTTAGGCACGTGGATTTCGAAGAGATGGTTCCGTTCGACGACTACTATGGTAATGCCTCTCTCATGGTCAACTACAACCGTCTCGAGGTGGGAAGAAATTCTGATGCCTCAACAAAACGTGGATCGATTTCCTTCCGAACAATGATCAAAGATGACATGTTGCCATTGACAGACTTTGATGAAATCAGTGTCTTCTCTCCTGGTAACAACCTCCGCACACCCTCACCTTCTGCATCACCATTATTTCCAGGCCGGCCAGTGCTCCAACTCAGTGGTGTTCCTGAACTCTGAAAAAAAAGTGAACTGCTGAGAAGAAACCTGGATGTTCCCCTTGTCCCAGAAGAGACATCCCAGTTGAAAATGGATTCTATCTTTTTGCCCCTCTTCAACTCATACCCAGTTTTGTTTTGCTTTTAGAGAAAAGTTTGCTGCTGTAAAGTTTCTAACTAGACCGACAATAATGCTTGCTTGTTCATATCATTTTAGTATAACATTAACCAATATCCTCTGGTGCCTTAGGTTCTTGAATTATTATCAGTAGTTGTCATGATGCAACAATTGGTTGGATTCTGAGATCACCATTGAAGCTACCTTTAAATGCTTTATATATTTTTATGTGGAATGGACAACTAAGAGGATGGCGATAAGAGAAGGGGGTATCCAATGAAGTAAGAAGTGGTTTGAAGCATCTCTGGGCTGGTAATGGTTGTGCCAGAGCAGAGGCAGTAGCTGTTTGCTGTGGGTTGTCTGCAATGTGCTGGCCTGAGCCATGTGGGGGTGTGGCCCATGTGGTATCTGGCATTTTGCTGGTGGTGGGCAGTTATATCCTTCTTTTTCTCTTCCTTTTTCAAGGATCTGCCTTCTTCTCATGTTATGCTATGCTATGCAGACACAGCTGTGTTTGGCGGTTGAATGTTCGCAGCCTTTCCACATCTTAGGTGGATTGTGCTGGTGAGCTGTACATGGATGGATATTTGTGGGTTTTTGGTCCAACAAGCAAGGCATTTGACAGCCATCGTGAGAGGAAGGTGGAACCCAAGTTCAAAGTCTTTGGAAGGCTGGGCAGTTGTTTTTGCAAATTTGTGGTTGAGATCTTGCACCATGTTTTAGTTGCAGATCCTTTTGGACAAGGGGATAAGGTCTCTCCCTTATATTGGGATAAGGTGATCAATTCCTAGAATTGGTAATCTTAGGATATGGTGGTCATACGTATCTGCATACAAACCAATCGAACAAGAACAAGGAATCCCTCATCTCTCGTCGTGAACTGTGAATGTGGTTGCTTGCGATGAATGTGGTTTGGCTGCATATTGTCTTTGTAGCCATATGTTCTCTTCCTTGGCTTTTTGTTTATGGAAAACATTGTTTCTTGAACATATCTGGAGCTTAGATTTGGTTTCATCTTTGATATTTTTCTATTGGATATAATATAAATTTAGAGCAGTAACTCCTTTGTTTTGTCTTTTATTTTACGAATTTTAGATCTTAAAGAAAATTCTTACAACGAACTATTTTTATAAAATGTAAAATAGCAAAATTTTTGTTTATTCATATCATGCTGGCTGCTTAAAAGAATTGGACATTTACGTGTAATTGTTTTCTTGTATAATTCCATAACTACATAATATCTATGCATATACGTTGGGAGGGCTGATCTTGTTTGAGTTCTAGATTGTGAGAATGAGAGCAGTGAGTTTGGACCACTAGATTTTGCTCATCTCTCTCTTCTCCAATCAACTAGTATGTGATGAGCAGAATCTGGTAGTTCGGACTTACTGCTCTCATGCTCTCACATGATCAACCCTCTACATGATGATCCTCAAAGTGTGGTCATTTTGCACATACTGAGAACCCCCTTCTCTCTTCGGCATCATTTCCTTTCCTCCTTTCATCTCCCTTCCTTCGTCTTACTTTACATTGTGACCCAATCCAATGGTAATGCTCTGATACCATTTGAAGAATCCGAAGATTTTGTAATGCATCTGTCAATCAAGATAGTCTTACTTTACATTGTGATCCAATCCAATGGTAATGCTCGCATACCATTTGAAGAACCCGAAGATTCTGTAATGTCTTTTTCAATCAAGATAGTGGTTATATTATTTTCATGGTCATTATATTTGTATTCAAGACCATTGAAGGGTAGCCCACACCATCACCGCTTAAAATCAAAATAAATTAGTTTAAGTACTCTCTCTTTTCCAGACAGAAATAGGCGGGTTTGTTTTTATTGGAAAAATTACGAGGGTGCCCAAGTGGTGATAGGCTGGTTAGTTTATTTGGAAAATGGTGAGGGTGGCCAATCGCTTTTGTTTTTCTCGTTGCGTAAAAAGGACTATTATAATCTATACGCCACAATCCATAAACTTAAGAGTAAAATGGGACTGCCCCCCTTGAGGGGGAGCTAACTTGGATTTCCCGTTTCATTTTTCTTATTTTTTTTATTTTTTTGAAAATTTTTTTCGTAGATTTTCATCAATATGTCCTTATATTATTTTATTAAAATTTCGTGCGAAACAGATACTTATCCAGCCTCCATCCAGACGTGGTCAGTTTAAGCAATTCTGTTACCGTTAAGAAATGACTATCTGGATGGAGGCCGTAGGAGTCTCTGTTTCACATGAAATTTTAATAATATAATATAGGGATATAGTGATGAATATTCACGGAAGAAATTTTCAAAAATAAAAAATGAGCGAAATGACGCGGGGGAGCCAAGTTAGCTCCCCTTGGGGCAGCCACATTAAACCCATAAACTAATAGTTATATTGCAAATAAATTACAAAGTAGCCCTGCTATCTTTAACTTATTATATAAAGCCTAAGTTGAACATTTTAAATGCATACGAGTTTTGGAAAAATTTAGTTTTGGTGAAAATAGTAGAAAGGCTTTTGAACTTCTTGAGATTGTTTTAACATGTAAATATTAGAAAAAATGTCCCTAATTTCCTTTCGAAGCAATAACTCAAGTATATATAAATGACGTTTTAACATACAGTTGGACCTTATTTTACGACCGTTACACTTGGACGTCAAATTAATTTTCTGCATCCTAACATACAGTTGGATCTTTATATAAAATGGATTTACATGTATCTAAGTATAACATGAGTTAGAAATAACCCACGAGTCTTTGAATGAATTTAATTGCCTCAAACAATTTCAAACATAGTGTAGGACGTATTAGATAATGTTGGGTTTTACATTACAAATATAAATATATATTCTGAATCTTGAAAGAGTAAATGAATTAAAATTATTCGAGATTACATTTAGATTTCAAATTATTTTTTTAAAAAAGGAAGATTATATAACATGATGATCCAAATGGAGTTGAAATACTTAAAAAGATCTTTCTTTATGGTAAAATGAGATTTTGTCACACACGCATATGGATTAAATGAGTATCCTCGCTTGGAGCATATAAGAGTATGCTCCCTACTTTTTTCCAAAAATTTTTAATTTTTTCAGAAATGAAATCAGGGGAGATTTACTTAGAATAATATGTTGAATATGAGTTTCAAATTTTGTGTAAAACTGACGTTCCTAACACTTCCATTTGGAGGGGTCAATTTTAACAATTCTGATACCGTTAAAATTTGACAGTTTTGATGAAGAGGATAGAAGCTTCGAAGTAAGTCGAATTTTGAATGACATCATGGCGATATATTGTGATCTAAATTCCACTAAGTTTCATTTCAGAAAAATAAAAAATATGAGGGGAAAAGGGTGAGAGCATGTAAGTTGCATGCTCCCAGGGAGCATACTCCTTTTTCCATGTATGTATGTATCTATGTATGCATGTATGGAAAAGTTGAAATGATGTGGTGCTCCATCATACATATGGTGCGAAACTTTATTCTAACTGTCTGAATAACAATCCAAAGTCCCCATGAAAACCACTATTGTAATCGAAAAACAATTATCTGAATGGTCTTGATTTGCTACTTTTAGTTATACTATTTCACATTTATTACCAGTCCAAGTTTTCATGTTAATAATTGTTATCACAATTAATTTCCAAAACAAAAATACGATGGAGGTTCTCACCCTCCAGTTTTTAGTCCACCCTCGATGTGGAGGCAGTGGTTGCAGGTGGAGACAATGATAGTGTGTGATGACGACGATGGTGGGGCATGGTGACGACGACGGTGCATGGAGCGACAAGAGGTGGTTGAACGTGGTGAATGTTGCATGTTCTCGATAATGTTTTTATGTTCTTTGTATCCATCCATTAATCAAGTTCCGAGTTTTTAATTTTTCTTTATGTTTTGATTCCTTCTCGATCCAATCTCCGATCATCCTCGATCGGAGATTTTATTTCTCCTCTGTTTTATTTTTGAATGCATGTCTCCACTCTTCATTTCTCCTAAATACACAATCATTTTCTAAGTTTTAATTCGTTAGTTCCAATCAAACTTTCCTATTGGGATTCTTAACATGTGGTGTGAATTTAAGAGGATTTCGTTTGGACCAATTTTGTTTGATATGCGAGTGGATTGAGCCTTAGATTCTGATGTATTTTTTATTTGTTTAATAATATTATGTAAGATTTCTTGATGGTTCCATTAGCATGAAAATGATGGTTATATTTTACATTTTTATCTACTAATTTAAGTAATTGATATTATAAGTTGCATTTTATTTCCTTGATTTTACATTTTTATATGCACTTTTTATATGTTCTTATTTCTGAAGAATAAATGATAAATTATTAACTAATTTCTATTTTGCAAGTCAAACATATATTTTACAATGAGAGCCTGGATTTTACAAATATCATATAAACTTTACAATGGATGATGAATTTTGAGGGATGTATGATATTGGCAAACACATTGACTGAAAATATAAAATAATTTATACATTAAAAATAAGCATTTCATTTTACAAAAATCACATGCAATTTATAAAAGAAACCACAACATTTACGAAAAAAACACAGTTTACAGATGTTGCTCTCACAAAATGTTTGGCTGGAAAATAATTAGAGACTAGCATTCCTTTTTACATAAATGACATGCAATAATTAAAGAAACTAGCATAAATGACATGCTGAAAAATGAGATTTAGCATGTACTATGACATGTCTTTTTCTAATTTGAGAATTAAGCAAATACATTCCATATTTAATACCCTCTAAAAATAATATGCATTTGACGTGTAGCATATTTAATATTTTCATAATTTACCCCATCTAATATATTAGGAAATATAGTTGTAACAAAAATCTCATCATTCTAGGAATGTTTTCTACGAACACATCAATTATCTAACCCATTATCAAAGCACCATATATTTTAAAAAATACAACTACATATAACACTCACATTTTCATCAAATGTGGGATTTATTCTGAACATCAGTGGTTACGATTTTGTAATTTACAGCACCAAAATGTAAAATATATCGTAAATCGGTAACAAGTATTTCAAAGGGATTTTTATCCCATGAACTCTAGAATCTTAGTAGACAGGACATGGATTTCTACTACTATTAAATTTATAAATGACAGGGTTACCACTATCCCTTTTTGTGGTTTTGAATCTTGTTTGTGTTCATAAGAAAAGCCATTTCAATTTCGAGGCATTAAATGGCATGGAAACACATAAAATAGAACTCTTGAATGGAATTGAAAAGAGATGTAGCTCAGTTCTGTCGGAAATGGTAAGATCTTTGATGCAAGAAGAAGGGGGTGATCCGTATTGACTTGATCATGCTTCTTCTCCCTTTTTTTAACAATACCAGGTCAGATTATTTTCCTACCAATATCGAATAGAACATGCTGAAAAAAATAAATTACCTTCTCGGCCTTGTAAATATCGTTATTATCTCCTCGACCCTGTAAACTTGCTAAATCTCACTCCACAAATCCTATAGTTAACTCCCATCTATTCGTCCATCAAAGTGAACGAAATATGTTAAAAATAACATATTGTTGCCTTTTTCTATATCTAATTTACAAATTGTGCCCTTCTCCACCATCCTCCTTCCTTGATGGGTGATGCACGCACCTCCTCCCCTTTTATGCTACATCAAGCAGCCCGTGCACACCTTCTCCTCGATTGTGACATGTACCAACCACCATGGACAACCACCATCAGCTAGCAACCATGGCCGACCTGCAGTTGCGCACCGTAACGTGCCACCCTCTCCCATGCATTAGGAGATAGGTGTTTGATCCCCTACCTTCTGTAGCACAACCAATGCTCAACCACCCCATCTCCATTCTCGGCTACTATGTGCAACATATACCGTAGAAAGGCACCCCATTGGCTCCCTCTCGCAGCAACCCAATAGTCCGCACCACTTCCCTGTGGTGGTTGACCTCCTACATCCGATGCACTGATGTCCCTATCTCCTCTGTTGCTTACATCAACACCCTCGGCTCCATGTTCGATGTCACCCTTCACTGCATCCACCTTGTTCTCAGCTAAGAATGTCCGATGACCTCTGCCTCCTGCTGCGATGGGTGTTGCACGCACCTCCTCTCCCTTTTATGTTGTATCAAGCAGCGCTTCACCTAGGGATGAGCATTGGGTTAGGCCAGCCTGGTCTGGCCCAGCCCGAATCCCTACCCAAAAAGCCTGGCTCGGCCCACACTTAAAAGAACATTAGACTGAGCTTGAGCTAAATATTTAGGCTCGGATTTTTTAGACCAGACTTGGACTTGGCTTGACCTAGCTTGACCTAGCCTGAGAGCATAGCTCGAATAGGTCCCCCATCTCCCTCCCTTCGTTCCCAAAATTTTTAGTCACACTCCCCTGACATCCCGAATTTTATCCTTTTAAATATGTAGAATTAACAATTTCAATGCAGGCAAATAAATTCGAGTCAATCAAAAACCACTTAAATAATGTATCAATTAAAACAAACAAAGCAGTCAATTTTTATTTTACTTGGACAAGCTCAAGATCAAACTCAGGGATACAAGCCTCTTAAGCTATTATCTAGACTCTTATTATTCCAATTAAGTGTTGAATTAGAAATCCATAAGTCAATGCACACAAAGAAACATGCAGACATAAGCAGCAGACATTTTTATTTGCTTTTTATCATGCAAGCAGATGCAAATGATGATACATGAAATATGTCCTTCTTATCTGAGATCAATGAGCAATAAAATTAAGACAACTTCGGGATCCATTAATTGAAGCAAATTTCATTGGAGCATAGTTCGAGGCATGAGAAATTATTACATAAACAAGCACTCCATTAACAAAGTTAATCATCAAACTCTAAAGTGACAGAACAAAAATCAAGCTATTGATTAAATTAGCTTCAAAATGACACTGAAATTAATTAAAAAGGAGCTCGGATGCTCAAGATATGAATAAAAACATCAAGGGAATAAACACAAAGAAAATATAGAAATAAATAGGGACAATATGACAAACAAGTCCCTGGGAGGGACTAAAATGCAAATAAAAATAACCACGAGGCCTTCCCTAATATTTACCCACACGCAAGGGGGTATAATTCCTATTATTAAAACCCACAAGGGTTATGGTACAATTTACCCCAAGCGCGTGTGGTTTCCACGTGCTTTCAGGACCTATCTGCAAATTAAAGAAGTCGTAGAGGCCTCCATGCAAAATACCCCGCCCGCACGTGTCCAGGCACGTGGGGCAAGGCTCGGTAACATTGTAGGCTCGGAGGAGGCTCGGAGTAGCTTCGGCTGCTGGCTCAGCTTCGACGCGTGGCTTGGGAGGCTCAGATGTGGCTCAGGGGTTCGGAGCCTAGAGGTCTGGTGTTGAGGCTCTAGACCAGACACATGTACGCTTGTGGTCCATCTGATCAAGAGGATCAAACGGCAACTGTAATTCTTGAAGATGGTGACGTGGCTCCTCGTGGCCCGTCCGATCAAGACGATCGAACGGTGCATGTACTCCAAGCTCATCGACTTTGTCGCCTCCTGCGGCGGAGTTGGTTGTGCTCCGGTGATGCTACTGATGCTCCACCTCTCTTCCCCGGGCTCATTGGAGCTCCATTGAGCCTCTAGATGTTCGTCGATGAAGTAGGAAGCCCGAGCGGAGCACCGGCTGGCCTGGAAGGAACGAAGAGCTAAAATCTTTCACGTACATGAGTCGATTGTTCAATGTTCATAGGGTACGCTTTGGGAAGAGGATTGATATAAGATGACTTCTGAGCCGAAACTGTGACAATGATGTGTAGAACTTGAAGGCTGTTGATTTTAAAATTCTAAGTCTCACAGAAGTTTCGACACACTAATAATCCAAAGGTCCGATAGAGCTCCAAACTACAATTTTATGAAGATAAGTTTAATACTCAATATTGTCCTACTTTCTTTATTTTCCCTTTCTTTTTCTTTTTCTTTTTCTTCACTTATTCTTTCAAATAAGTGTTTGCTAAGGGACTAGCAAAGGTAAAGCATAGGGGGATGATGAATCTGCGATTAGTCATCTTTATTCATTTATTTTAGCTTAAAATCCCTTATAAAACACATGCATATGACATTAGCTCCATATTCTTACTAACTTGTATTTGTGTGTAAATATTGTACACTTCTTACTAATTTTAACCTAAAATAAATAAAGAAAGAAAGGAAAAATAAAGAAAATAAAATAAAATAAAATAAGAAATAAAGAAAAGAAAATAAAAAAGGAAGACTGTATACAGGCTGACCCAAACCCTGTGAGAAGGTCAAGACTTGACCTGATCGACCAGGAATAAAGTAGGGAGAGATGATGGTCCTTAAGCAGAAAATCAAAAAAAATGTGTGTGTGTTATTGTAAATACTTCTCACTTATTTTGTATATATCTGTATAAAACTGACACTAATTTATTTGTACTTTAATTGAACTCAAATCAAATAACCTTCAAAACAAAAGTTGTAAATAAAAATGTGTTCTAATTAATAAAAATAATTGCACAATTAAATCATGTACAGAATAAAATTAGCCACACTTGGAAAAGGCCACTAAGCACTAATTGAAAGATCAATTCCAGCTTCATATAAACTCAAATTGAACCAATATCACTTCCATTGGATTCTAAATTAAATATCTTCAAAATGGCTGTGATTTCATAATTTTTGGAGTTACGAGTAAAAAGTTATTTTTCCGGGGTGGTTTGTGCAATTTTCCCATGTATTTTGTGCATATTGTATTTGTATATATTTGTAAATTATTCCCACTAATTATTTAAAATAAAAATAAAAATAAAAAAATTAATTAAAATTTTTAAAACAAAAAAGGCCAATTTCCTCATTTACCCGTGTATATAATGTCATATATGTACATAGTATATGTATATAGTTGCTATTTTTAATTAACCTTCATAAAAAATAAAAAAAATAAAATTTTTTAATTCAAATAAATAAAGTGACGAAAATTCCCAAAAAATTAGTTAATTTTGTAAATAATTTTCTCTCTCTTTTATTTTATCTCATTTCTCATTTCATCTCTCTTATCTCTTCCACCAAAAAATTCAAAAATTCATTTCAATTTTCATCTCTATTATCTCTTTATCCAAAAAATTCAGAAATTCAAATTTCATTCCATTTTTTCTATTTATATGGCTCCTTCTCCCTCATTTCAACTTGATCAATCTTTAGAGAGAGGAGCCCGATCTCCGAGAGAAAATTTCAGCGAGAATTGTGCCTAGCCTCCGAGCCGTCCGGTGACAGCGAGTCGGCCTTGTCGAGGCGATCACGGTCCATTTCCGCTCCTATGGTGAGACTCACATTTTTCTTCTTATTTTTATCTTGGTTAATCGTAGTTTATTTCTCACATTTTTATCTCGTTGTCATTTTTTTATCTAGATCTTAAAATCCGCCACGATTTATTTCGCCACTGACTCGATTTTTCATCTCACTTTCTCGATCTCCACGCGTTCCATTCTATCGTCCACGATCTCTCAACTCCGACCACGTATGGTGGCCGGAGATCGAATTCGATTCTTCCATTTTTCTATAGATCACCGTTCATTTTATGATTTGTAAATAAATAAAAAGAATAAAAAAGCATTTGTTTCTTTTTTCTCTCTAACGTTTGTTTTGCAGGATCATATAAAAAAATAAAAAATAAAAAATAAAAGAATTTCTATAGCCTATTTTTTTATTCCTATTTTTGGATTTGCAAAAAAATAAAAAAGGATTTTTTATTATTTTCTGTTTACATCTCAAACAATAAAAAAATTAAAAAAATATAAAATTATTATCGCACTGCCACCGGACACGCGCCTTGCCCGTCCTCCGCCAAGGGCGGCATCGCCGCCCACAGCCACAGACCCTTCTGCGCCGCCCAACTACCCCCCTCCTCCGTGCCTCCAGACGCCCAGTGCCGCCCCACCGCCTTCAGGCGCCGCCGCCAGCGCGCGAGCCTCCACGACCTCGCCACCGCGCGGAGCTGCGCGCATCTCGCAGCTGCCCGCTCCTCCAAGCGGCGGCGCAACCCCGCCGACCCACCGCTCGACCGCGCCCCTCCAATAGACCCGCAACTCCTCCACCTCTGAAGATCCTCCGCCTCCTGCGGTGGCAGCCCCGTCAAAACGCACCTCGCCGAACTCCACGCGTGGCCGCCCATCCGTGGCGACCTCCCACGGCCCGACCTCCTGTACAGGGTGTCCGACGCCGCGCCACCCGTCCTCTAGCCTGCCAAGCGCTCCTGTGCGCCCCCTCCATCGACGTCACCCACACTAGGCGACCACCAGGCCCGCGCGCAAGACGTCGGCCCTCTAGGCTCCACCCCTGATCGCCGGCCAGTCCTCTCTCTATAGACGCCCCTCGCTCCAGCGTTGCCCGCACACGCGTGGGGAGAAGGGGCGGCGGTGCCCAGCGGCCCCTTGGTGATTGCAACGAAGAACCCTTCCTAGGGTTGGGGGCTTTTGAATAAAAAAAGAGATATTTGGAACAATTGCATCTTCAGCCCCTGAAACTTTCAGAAATTACGAGTAAGCCCTGTCAAAGCCTCAAGCACATGACATGCACATGATATGCGGTAAAATTATGCTTTCTTCCTTGTGATTTATTTGTATTATTTATTTAAGGTGAAAACAAAACTTATTTATATTTTAGTCCCTGTTCTCAGACATTGCATGATTCTTCTATTGAAATAAATGTTTTTATTAGTCCAAAAATTCTGAGAAAATTATGCTATGTTCCTGATGTGCATATCCATCTATCATAAAATTTTCATTGCATTTTGATTTCATATATTATTATTAAAAAATTAAAAAAAGTGTCATTTTATCTTCATGAAATTCAAAATTTAATAAAAATTTGAAAAATTATTTAAAAATTCCAAAAAAATAGAGTACTTTTCTTTCATTGTCTTTTAATTCCTGACCAATTTGCAAGCATTAATTATTTATAAAACCAAAAAAATGAAAAACATCAAAAATCTTCTAAAAACATAAAAAATTCTACAAAAATCCAAAAATTATGATTTCAATTCCTCTTTGTAGATAATTGCTTTTGGTTTATCTTAAAAATAATTGTCAAGAGTTTTGGGCACTTAAAATATTTTTAAGTTGCAAATTACTCCTGGTTGTGCACATTTTCACATTTTCTCACTGTTTGATTTTTAAAAAATACAAAAATATTTGAAAATTTGACAAAAATTACCAAAAATATTTTAAAACTTTTAAAACCCAAAAATATTTTCTTTGGATTTTTTTAGTATTTTTTATTAATTGAAAAATTACAAAAGGAGTTGGTGTGCGTATTTTTTAATCTTGTGAATACTGCTTCGTGTTATTTTTTAAAATTAAAAAAAAATACAAAATCAAAATCGCAAAAAATTGAAAATCAGAAGAAAAAAATAAAAAGATAAAAAATCACAAAAATCAAGGATAGTTGTCCTTTGAGATTCTTATTTTCTCTTAATTGATTTTCGATTAATTGAATAACCCTCGGGATTTGTAACCTCTCTGAGTTCGACCATGTCTGCTATACAGGTTAATAAGTAGCAAAAAAAATATTTTTTGTTTGTCATGGGATTTTTGGGATAGCAGTGACGATAACTTTATTATCACTAATTATCTGATCCCCTCAAGATTCCGTGCTCAACAAAAATATGTGTTATTGTTTAGTCTGGAAACTTGGAATAATTGCAAATAGGTTCCTATAACCTGTGTGATTTGTTTGTAATCAAATAATTATCAAATTTACTACAAAAATTCCTCAAAAATTACCAGTAGCTCCTGCTACTGTGTAATATTTTTGTTGATTTTTGTGACGTGATATGATTTTCTTTGGTGTTTTCTAAAATTCAAAAACCCCTAAAAACGTGTCTGTTTGTTTTATAAAATACCAAAAATATAAAAATACCCCTAAAAATTCCATAAAAAATTCTATGTGTTTGTTTTAGTCTATTTTCACTTGAGTACCATTTTTGTTCCATTATATCTTATAAAACCCCTAAAAATCACAAAAGACCAAAAATCTTACAAAAATTTTTAAAAATTCTAAAAAATAAAAAAATTCCAGATTCTGTAATTAGGTCTTTTTATCTACTTTTTCATAAAAATAGCCACCAGGCTTTTCAGGCAATTTTAGCATTTTAACTTTGCCTTTAGGTCACGGTTGAACAATGCACTTTTGTTTTGAGTTTATTTTATTTTTAGAACATTATTTAAAAATATGAAAATACCCTAAAATCACCAAAAATACTTGCATATTTTTAAAAATATAAAAAAAATATTTTAATTTTTTGAATATTTTTGGCTTTAATAAAAATAGTTGAAGTTTGATTCTTCTTATCTTTTTATTCATTTGCTTATTAGAAAATATAAAAAATTGCAACTTAAAAACCACAAAAAGATGCATTTCATTTTCTAATTTCTCCAGTACTTCGTAGGCTTCACTTGTGTTCCTTGTGTTCGACCCTGGTCGTTATACCAAGTTAAATAAATAGCGGAGACCGCTACACTAGATTTTCAAGCTTGATTGTTTCTTTCATGGTCTTTATTTTCTTGATTGACTGTGCCTTGCGATTCAGGTCACAACGACCCTTAGATACTACTTAACCCGAGTTGCTCTGGTACATCATCAGTAATCCAGCTGTCAGAAGTTGCCTCCCAAAAGCATCTGAAGCTAGCATTTGCATCATTTGGAGTGAAATTTCGGTCTGAAGCTGTACAAGACACTGAAGCTTTATTTCAGAGCTAGAGCTCTAAAAAGACCTTAATCGAAGCATTCAATCGACGCCACCTTGCAGCAGGAGTGCTAGAAATGGAAAGGTGATCCCTTTCTGGCCTTGCCTCCTTCGTTTCAGCCATTTGTGCCACTGCACAATGCTAGATACTTGATTCGCCTTCACTATTCCCTCGAATTAGGGAAGAACACTCAAGAATGCCAAGAGGTACATGCTGAAGATGTGCATCAAGATCGATGGACGAGATCTCATCTCAGACATCTAATCACAACTGTCCTTTAGCAAAACGATGGGCTATTTGCAACTTAAACCCATCGACATCCAAAAATCTGTATGTTCCTTCACAAACTTTCTTATTTGCCTTTAGGTCCCTCTGTAGAGATGCAAAAGACTTATATTTTTTCTAGAACTACTTCTTACATTTGTAGCCCTATACTATATGTAACATTCTGACACTCTAGAGACTATTTTCCTTTGATTTTTCTTGGGTAGTTACACAACTACCCCAGCGAGGTTTCATTACATTTTTGAGATTTTTCATTGTTTGTTTTGTTTTATTTTGATTTTCTGATTATTGCCTTAATTTTGAGTTTCCTTTGTGTATTTCTTCGAGCTCGTTGCTCGTTTTTTCCCCGTCATTCTTACCTATATTGTATCTCTACATATTTCACATATCTATTATATATTTTAAAAATATATTGTCCATTTTCAAAATATAAGAAAAACAATTTCTCTTCTTTCACTTTAACCTCTATATAGAATAGTATATTACACTATATTCCATCTACTATATAGTATCATTCATCTCCAAAATTAAATCACTTTTTAAAAATAAAATAAAAATTTCAAAATAAAATAAAAAATGTAAAACTAAAAACCAAATAAAAATAACAAAATTAAAAAACACAAAAAGACTTAGGGAAGAAGAAATCTAATCACAAAATCGATCTCTGATTCTAGGTATACTTCATGCCTCCTTGTGTTCGACCCATGGACACTAACATGGAAAATATCAAGTGAAAAGAGAGAGAGAGAGAATTTCCTTCTTATATTCACTCATTTTCCATTCCTCTCTCCCTTTTATTTTCTTTTGATACACACTTCTCTTCGCGTGTGCTACATCTGACCTTTTTAAATCACAAGGGAGGTGTGCCTATCAAAATGACGTCGTTGCCAGTGAGGCAGTAGCTATACTTAGGATTTGAGATTTTTGTGATTGTTTCTTCTTCTAGTTTTAATCAGGTATGCCCGTCTTTTTTATTTTATGGTTTTGTCAGTTTTCTTATTGAGTTTCGATTTCTCTCTCGATTTTCTTTACAATTTTTGTGTGCTGACAAGTGGTACATGGCATGCAGGATCAAGCAACTTCTTAGGAAGTCGAGTTAGTTGAAAGCCAGAGATCAACTTCTTCTTTACGAGCTGATTGAAGAGAAGCAGTGTGAGTCAATCATATCTTTTTAGTTACATTTTTTGCTTTCTTTGTGTGAGAGAGTTTAGAGCACTTGACCATTTTTCTGTTTTTTTGGTGAGAGAGGAATGGGCACTTGGTCGTTTTTCATTTTGTATAAGGGGGACCCTTAAAGACATCCCAACTTGTACTCAGACTTTACACTCTTTTCTTCAGGGTTCTGTTTCGCCAGCCGGTGCTGGGGGATCCTCACCGCAATTTTCGATTTTTCTCGATCATTTTTCTTTCTTTCCCATGATTTCGTGTAACCTAGGGGTGCGTTCTTGTTTTATTAGATGACTAGTATAGAAGCTACTACCGTAATCCACACTTAGGCGTAAAAGCACATGATTTTAGAAAAACCAATCAATTTTACACCAGAACTATCTTTTTAGGGTAACAATTTTATGGATTTTTGCATGCATTAGAATTAGGTTTAAATTTCTACATGGATCACTTGCATGTAGAGTGTTGGAGTCATGTATGATTTCTATCTTTGCATGCATCATGTTTTCACATTGCATTATGTGATTCTCCCCTTGTGTGACACAATTTTCACTGAAAAATGAAAACTAAACTCCCATTAGTTTTGTTGTAAAATACCAAAAAAATGAAAACCATGAAATAAAAACTATTTTTTCTTTTAAAACTAATCAAAAATAAAAATTGAACTTAATTGCTTTGGGAGAGCAATCCCCTCATTGTTGTAGGTACTTACCTCCAGACAAAGTGGATGAGGACATAGCCCTAAGGATTAGAGCCAAAAATACCTAGATTGTGCCTTAAATACCCGTGTATTACTTCCGGTACAAGATCGAGCTTCAAGAACTTTCCTCCGACCATAGAGAGTCATTTTGTCATATTCAACTTCACATTTCCCCTTGGGTTTGATATAACTTGCAGCCCGTGCAGATGGTTCCATTGCTTCGGGGAGTGTGAAGACATAAGCTGGGCGATAGGGCAACACTACTTGTTAGTCTGATTTTAATAGTAAATCACCTAACTTTAAAATTGAAAAGACTAACGATCGAACTCTTACGGTCATCATTGTGTGAATTTGGTGAATCGAGGGTTGCCATTGTGTTTATTTGCGGTGAGTATGAATCTGAGTCTGACAAACCATTCTTTTGTCTCTTGGATTGACAGCGTGCTCTTATTTCATATCTTTTGGCATCGAATATGATTCATCGATGGTATTTACTCTCAGACTTTACGAGCCATTATTCCTCTACCATGGTATGTTTGTCTTCATATACTCGGGATGACCCTCTTCTCAAGTCAATTTCACCTAATCACGAGGTGAGTCAGACCCAGACTCCCTCGCCTCCCAATCCTTTAGTCGAGGGAGACCTCACCTTGACATTTCTCTTTCTCCTACATATTTTTCACTCAGTGCTTAGGCCTTTCCAGAGAAGTTCAGATACCATGGTAGCAAGAGGGAAGTACCATTTGAGGACAAAGTGGTTGATGATAGATCATATACATGATCAGATGTGACTACAAGGATTCTAGACACATTACAATAGATGAGTACACAACTTAGGGAACAATTTAGAGTCCAAGAAGAATTGAGAGCTGAGATTGCGACATCGAGAGCCGAAGGAGGGAACCCACCGGCTGTAATTGTTCAAGTAGCCACATTACATGATGAATATGACCCTGGAACGAGTACACTACAACATTGGATTTGTTTTCCGTCGAATCAGGGTCCATATGATCTCAGACCATCATTCATATCACTTCTTCCCAAGTTCTATGGCAACACTACCGTGGAGCCTTTTACCTTTTTACAGTAGTTTGAGATGATTTGCGGGACGACTAGTTATCCTAAAGTTACACAGGAGGCTGTACACCTCAAGGCTTTCCCCTTTGACTTAGCAGATAAGGAGCTTTACTGGCTGACTCATTTGGAGAGAGATCCACTTGGGAGGATCTTAAATTTACATTCCTACATAAATATTTTCCTCTTAGAAGAACCAATGCAATGAGGAGATATATTTCGAATTTCATGCAACACTCTCATGAGTCTTTCCATGAAGCATGGGAGCGCTTCAAAGACGACGGAGAAATGCCCTCATCATGAGATTCCATTGATGGTCCAAGTTAAGAATTTCTTTGGAGAATTACAAGCTGACATTTAGGGATTGGTTAGTGCTGCATGTGGCGACAATTATTTGAACAAAGATGCTGAGTCAATTTGGACCATCTATGAAGGGATGGCCGAGAACTCTAGAGTTGTTGATTCCACTTGTGCATATCAGACGACCACACACCACCACATAATCGAGACCATCAGAAGGTGGCTAACATAGCTAAGTCTGATTCACAATCTGCTAACATGGGAATGATTTATGAGGAACTTTCTACAGTCAATGTGATTCAGAAGCAAGTTCAGGAGTTGCAGAAGTTGCAAGTCCAGAGAACCTTTCTTCATTACATTGGCAAATGGGTGATTTGGAGAAGAATGTGGTTGAGATTCAGATGCAGAGCCAGCATCTACCTATACCTCAGCCCACATAGAGATCTTTACCCGCTCCTCCCATCCATCAGGTACACCTTGTACAGAGTGAGGCATAGTTTTCTACTGAGACTCCACAAATAGCTTAGCCTTAGGAGTCATCCACAACCAATCGGAGCTAGATCATTACTCATATAGCAGATGATGTTGATAATTCTTCCACCTTTGAGATTAATGGGATTTGATACGCTCCAGTTCCTTACCAGCCTCAACCACATATCACATCGCAGAGCATACACTAGACACCACAATAAATGCACCAACTGCATGGTTGTCCACATTACCATCACCGAGGATAGTTTATGCAGCAACAATCTCATCATTCTTCCTATCCAAGACCAATACATCATTACCAATCTTCAGCTCATGTTACTAACAACAACCACAATTACACTCTACACCTCAATGGTCTCCACAGGCGTATAGATCGCAGCCTCCGCAAACTACTAGGCATGAGAGATCAGAGAGCGATGGGCAAGATTCTGAGCCTGAGTTGTCAGCACAATCCTTGGCCCCGAATCAGATTATGGACATGTTGAGTACGCTGTAAGTAGCACACAAGATAGAGATGGAGCGGGTTAACCATCACCTTGATGAGTTAGCAGCACCCAAGACTAATCTTCCAGTGCAGCCTCAGATGAAGCCAAATAATCAATACAAACGACTCAACATGAATCAGGTATATGATACTAAGGGTAAGGTCACTTTTCCTGAATTTTTAGCTAACCACATTCGTCTCCGGAGCAGTAGACAACCACCAGTACCTGATCCAGCTAAGGAGGGAGACATGCATGATGAAGAGCGATGGTCCATTCAAGAGGAGTCACATTCTGATGTTGAGGAGGAAAACCATGATGATGCCAAAGATGGTAGCGATGCTGAGATGATAGACATGGACATAAGCGATTCTGGTGACGCTACCACGCCAGCCCATATAGATACTCCTGAAGAAGTTTCTTCTTCTGTGTTTGAGAGTTGTGTACATAATTTTGATACTCTCAACGTACATGACCAACCGAGTCGTTTAAAAGTAGACAACTATCGCTATAATGATCAGTCGGATTTTTACAGAAAATATTATTTTTATTATTTAGACTCCTAAACTAATGTGCATAGTGTTTAGTACGAGAGTGTCGAACTCAGGGAGACAAACTGTTGGAATTAGGGAAAAATTATAGAAAACCAAAGTAAAATATGTTTCCTATTTTTTATTTTTTAGAGATTTTTTGGATTTTTTTATTTAATTTTTATAAATTTTACATTGTTTTTGTGATTTTAAGCATTTTGTATTTTTTAATTTTGGAAAATATTTTGTAATTTTTATTTGTTTTTATTTTATTAATTTTAAGTTTTTAGTTTTATTTCCTATTTTTATGATTTTTTTAGTTTTTTGATTGATTTATTTATTTTTTAGGTTAAAAATTATGTTTTTTTATTGAAACATGTGAAGTATTTTTTATTTTTAAGATAGAAAATAGTAAGAAAATAATTTTATTTTATTTTTATTGAAATGTACGTGAAATTATCTTTAAAATGATATGTTGTGCATTTTTAATTGATTTTTATTTATCTAGTTATGAATTTTTAAAGTTTTTATGTATTTTGTATTTTTATTGTCTTTAATATTCAATTTTTATTTTGCTTTTTTGGGTTTACTATGTAAAGTATGGTAAAATAGGATTTTTATCCAATGCGCACAGGGCTCATTAGCGTTTCCGTGCGCACCATATATTGGCCATACACGTGTATTACTAATTGAGTGGTTACCTATTTCGAAGGATGTTGTTTTTGGAAGGAGATTAATATGCAAAACGATTTAACTATAAGTGTTATTCCAATTATATCTCGTCCTAAAAAATAGGAAGATCGTTTTGGAAAGAAAACAATCGAATCGATGATTTCTTACAGAGAATCGAGATCCAAATGCTCATGTCAGTAATATATATATATATATATAATAGTCAAGTAAATGGTTGTTGCGAGATTAGTAATATCCAAAACAACGGTCAGTAATTTACATTCATTGTATTACATGGTGCAGAATTCAGTAATATATACACAATGGACAAGTAAGTGCTTGTTGTGATGTCAGTAAAACCATAACAAATGGTCAGTAATTTCTATATATATTACCACTTTGAATAGAATTCAGTAATTTCGACACAATACTCACGTAAATGGTTGTTGTGAGATCAGTAATATCCAAACAATGATCAGTAATTTACATTCATTTTATTACATGGCGCATAATTCAGTAATATATACACAATGGACAAGTAAGTGCTTGTTGTGAAGTCAGTAATATCCAAACAACGGTCAGTAAGTGCTTGTCTTATATCACATGTTCAGTAACATGTGTACGATTCTCAAGTAATAGCTACTATGAGATCAGTAATAACAAAGTAATGGTCAGTAAGTCATGGGCATTGCTCAAGTAAGAAAGTAACTATTTGTCAATGCAATGCACATTACATAGACAATGGTGTTACTAATCACTTGTTATGTTATTACTGATCGCACAACACACATTTACCTGACCATTTTATACATATTACTAGATTATGTATAATGTAACCATTTGGATGTAAATTACTGATCATTTTTTTGATATTACTGATCTCACAATACACATTTACTTGACCGAATTATATTTATTACTATCATAGCGTTTGGATCCTTAATCATCCGCGTGGAATCATTTATTTTAATTGTTTCTTTCCAAAAACCGTCTTCCAATTTTTAAGGACGCTGTATAATAGGAAATATAGGATTTTTTTAAATACGTCGTAGCCTATAATTAGATATATAGTTATTATTAATACACGTGTATAGCCTAAAATGAGTGCTCATTGAAATGCTAATGAACCCTGTGCGCATTGGATAAGCCCTCTGGTAAAATATACTAAAGATACTTTTTTTAGAATTTTTAATGTTATTTTTATGTTTAAGAAAGGAGGTCGAATTGGAACTCGACTAGGGTAGTGGACAAATCCGAGCGAGTCTACATGATCATATAAATAATTGATATATGTGTAGACTCATACAATCATCCTTGTCAACACTCGATCCTCACTAGGGCAAAAAAAGGCGATTTATTGATTTGAAAATCACCTTTTTGGTCAATTTTTGACCGTTTGGGGAGGCTGGGAGACGCTGAAATAGATTAGAAGGGCCGTAGATGGCCAGCGAAGAGCCAACAATGGGCAGAAACCCTCGATTGGGCAGCAACAACACACACTCTGCCCTTCGTGGGGCAGCATCGGTGCGATTGGCTGCCAGAGGCGGCGTCGACGGTGGCACGGCACAGACAAGGAGAGATGGGGTGACGGGTAGGGGGTACGAGAACTCTAGTTTAGGACAGTTGCTCTGATTGTTACCTGTCTCCTCCAGTGAGTAATCATGATCCTGCCGAGTAGGAGAAGCCTCCATCTCCTCCCCGCGATCTGCAAGCGGAGATGGGGCTGCCACTGGTTCTCATCACCATCCTCCACTACCTTCTCTTCCGACGCATTCCTAACGGATCACCGCTGCGGTGCTGACCGTACACCGCACGTGCCCGTCCTCATAGTCGGGGCCGGACCCGTCGGCCTCGTCCTGTCGCTCTTCCTCACCAAATTAGGTAAATCTCTTCCATGATTCCATCTCATCCTATTCGATGTTTCAATTGGATTCCACGCCGACGCTCCGATTGCTATGTTTCGTAGTTATGTCTGATATTTATTATGCAGATTTGAATTACTTCATTGCTCGAAAACTCACAAGTTCAATATAAATAGGAGTAAAAACTGCTGAAAAATTTGCAAAGTCTGTTGCAATTGAGTTGCCTGTTAACGTTGAGTTGAGGCTATAAAGATAGTGACTCCTATATGATCATCTATTGGCTTTAGTTGTCCTATCCTAGGCGGCCAATCCATGCGTATTTTGTTTCACGATACCATTTGAATAATAACACCCCTTATTTTGTACGAGTTATTGCGTCCTTAGCACGAATATGGAGGCATACTTTAGCCAAGTTAGATGGTATGAAATCAAGATCTAAGGAGTTAGATCAAGGGGATAATTTAACATCAATAAAAGAATTATATTGATCTCAAACTCTAGTCTCCAGTTGAGAAAAGGATGCCAATCTTCCTTGAAGGCTGCCACTTGATAGATGCTCTTGTGCAGAGTGAATGGAGATTTAGACAAGCAAGTTAAGTTAAATGGTTAACTTGATGAAACTGCTTCGTTTCTTTCATGAAGTACGCAGACATCCATGGACATGAGATGTGTGTGTTTGTATATTCAATGTATACATCTAGCACACCAATAAGTTGATGTCCTAGTCAAGGGAATATTTTGGCACAGTGGAGTGCATACAAATGGTCTGGTGGTAGTGCAGTGTGTCTACCACCCAAAAGATCAGGGTTCAAATCCCCCTTGTGGGGGTTGCGTTAGGTAGTCGACAACCAACGTAAAAAATAGTTGTATCTTTCAACATGGATTTGAGCAAGAATCCATGTAGCCGACCCTACTTATAGTGGGAGAAGGCTTCGCCATTTTGTACCCACTAAAATGGTCTGGTGGTAGTGCAGTGCGCCTGCCACCCAAAAGACCAGGGTTCAAATCCCCTTGCGGGGGTTGCGTTAGGTATTCGACAACCAACATAAAAAATAGTCGAATCTTTCAACATAGATTTGAGCAAGAATCCATGTAGCCGACCCTACTTATAGTGGGAGAAGGCTTCACCATTTAGCCGACCCTACTTAATGTGAGAAAAGGCTTTGTCGTTGTTAGTGGAGTATATATAAGAGCATATGAAACATACAACCTCTTAATGGGATCACATGAATTAAATGATTGAATTGGAGAACACGAGTTCACACAATGTACTTTGTGATGAAATACCGTGCATGGTCATTTTGTTTAAGACAATATACAAGAATTCAGAGATTTGTCTATAGCTTTGGGAGAAATGGCGTGCAATAGAAAATATCCTATGCCAATTGATATTAGAAAGAATGAATTATGATCATATATATAACCTTGACATGAAGACCTGATATGTACGATGAGATGTATATGTTATTCGATATGAAGGATGATTTGCTTTTGGGAATACTCGGGTTAGCGTGATCATAAAATTCACCCCTTTTTACACTTGCGTTCACATAGTGATGTAACAAGGTTGCTTTTTAATAGAGCCTTTTACAAATCAATTTATTTTTCTTTTTGATATTAACTAGGGATTTACTTGATCCCATAGCTCGAGCCAAATGGGTTTTGGTTGAACTGAAATTCCATTCAATAGGCTATTTGAGCTCCTATTCACTTAGTTGGGTAGTTGGGTGCATCCCTTAAAACAACTTAAACGATTTTGGTTCTCGACATCTAGAGATGATATGATATCCACCATTTTACAAGGAGAAAGGGTTTCATATAAATATCTTCAAGTGGTGAATAGTGTCGTAATCTTCTATACCAACCAAGAGAGAGCCACCATCCTCTCCCCTCCTTATATACAACCATCTACTGCCATAATATGTGCTTACAAACAGAACATATCCAAAATCGATGCTCGATGCAAAATATCATGTCTATAATAGAGAAGTTGTACAAGGGAACACATAGAATGTCAAACATATGAAAAACACAATCTTTTATAGGGTCTCCCATATGGTGTGTAAATAGTTCCAGATTAATTTTGAGGTTCGACTCCAACTGATTATTATAGTTCTACTTCAATCCATTGGGTGTAAATTGATCTTCAAAGAAAGAGGGGACTCGATGGGAAGGTAAATACCTTCAAGACACGACTTGTAATCAAGGAACAAGCACATCGAGAAGGTATTGATGACGATGCGACATTCTCTCCTATGACCATGCTTAAATTCATCAGGATATTGCGAGCTATAACTGCACAATTCGACCACGACATTTGGTAGATGGACGTCAATACTGCATTCCTTAACGTCTACCTTGACGGGGATATCTATATGAAGCAATCCCTGTGATTCACGGGAGATGAAGGTAAAAGGTGCAAGCTAAATATGCCCATCTATGAACTTAAGTAAGCTTCTCATTGTCAGATTATCCGATTCGATAAAACCATAGAGTTACGATTTCATTTAGAAACTTGGTGAACCATGCGTATACAAGAAGCTTAGTTGGAGTGCAATTGTATTCAACGTGTTTTATGTAGATGACATCCTACTCATTGGGATTTATGTTGGGATGATGATTGGTGTTAAGATCTGACTATCCCATACCTTTGAAATGGAAGATCTTGGAGAAGTCTCTTATATTCGGCTTTGAAGCTATTCAGAAATAAAGAAAAGAGGGTATTGGGATTATCATAACAAGTAGACATGAAGAAGATCTTAGAAGGATTCTATCTGAAAAAATACAAGAAATGTGTCCTTCTCTTAAGACATGGTATTAAGCTATCTAAAGGGATGACACCTCAAAGTGTTGAGGATAAGAAGGGTTGGGCTGGATGCCATTATGCACCAACTATATCAAGTATGTTGTATGCCATGACGTGTACAAGATCAGATATATTGCTATGCAATGAGAGCTTATCTTGCTATGATTAACACTAGACTAAAATGAAAAGCATCTTTAAGTTCCTAAGAAGAACTCAAGACTGTCTTACTTTATGGAGAGAGTGATCTCCAAGTCTTAGAATATACAGATTCAGATTTCTTGTTTGACATAAATGATATGAAATCAACCTCAAGGTTTGTATTCCTATTAAACCGTGGTGTTGTGAGATGGAAAGGCAAGAAGCAAGACACCGTGATCGATTTGATAACAGAAGCTTGAGTATATTGTCGAATCTGATGCTAGTAAAAGGCCGCTGCTACGTGCGCGGGGACTCCCTACTCGGCGCATGGGTACGCGAAGGGAGGGGATCTGTTGTTGGGCGCACAAGGAATGCAAGATGCGTATGGGGACCTGCTGGGCGCAGAAGGTGCGCTAGATTCGTGCTGCAACTGTTAGGGACTGTCGGGACAAGGAGGGGTTCTGTGCGGCGCCCCATGGTGAGAGAGAAGGCTCATACAGGTTAGGCGGAACCGAAGAGGGACGAGTTGGTGGGGATGTGGGCAACTCGGATGGGAACTTCGATTTAAGACTTTTTCTTTGATATCATGTAGAGAAAAGATGAGAATTAATGGAATGAATTTTATTCATGGGGTAAAGTTTCTTATATAATGCGAAGCCTTGGGGTTCAATAGGTAGCAATTACATAATAGTCCACAAAGAGTTACATGTAGAAAGAGATTACATGGAAATAAACTAGACATGAAAATAATAGAATGCTAATAACATAATATACACCAGCTCGTTGGTATATAAACCTTATCAGACCGTTAATTGACAAATGTACACACTCAGGTATCAACAACAACAACAAAGCCTTTTCCCACAATTAAGTAGGGTCGGCTACATGGATTCTTCGCCTCCATTCAGATCTATCTTGGGTCAATCTCGGACTTATATCCAGCAAACTAAGATCCCTTCGTATAGTCTCTTTCCAACACTTCTTGGGCCGTCCTCGCCCTCTCTTAGCCGGCTCAACATCCCAACACTCGCATCTCCTAACCGGTCAGGTATATTGAGGTAAATTTGTCTCCGGTCAAATGTTGTGTGCCCGTTTCATGACAGCAAGGCCTTAAGAAATTCGATCGAAATTTCGGTCAATTTTTGAATAGGGGACCCCAAATTTCGGTCGACATCATCCATTTCAGTCGAATTTCGGTCACCCACCGAAATCAAAATTCGATCGAAATTCGGTCGAATTTCGCCGAAATTTGATCCCATGCATGACAATATACAATACATGCCTTATTATCTCAATCTCGTCAAGCTAACTTCTTAACTTGACTCATCCGACACCTTTGAATCTCTGTTTATATGCAGAAAACTGATCAAGAGTGTCAGTTGGATATCAATCTTTTGAGAAGATGGCTATCTTTGCTCAAATTGGAGATCTTTAAATGTCACTTGACAATGCCGGTTTTGTCTTCAATCTAACTCTTTAGATCTACAACTCTTTATCAACATCCATGATCAGATTATTTAGATCAACATCTGTATGATATTTAAAGTAGCCATGATATATATATATATATATCCCTTTTTGTAGTGGGGGACCATAACAACGATGCTAACATAATAGTGTTTTATTTCATATATGGAATGCTATAATTCGCAATAACTTTTATTGCATAATGACTCACCATAGGTTTATATCTTTAACAGTCTCCTATTAGCTCTGAGATTCATTCATGAACTACTTTTAAATCCATACACATTACATGTTGGTCAAAAGCCTTTTATATTAAAGGTTTGGTAAACAGATCATCAATGTTATTGGTAGAGGCATCCTTGGTGATAGTGATACTGCTACATTTTAATATTTCCCTATTATGCGATATTTCTTCTCCACTTGCTTGCTCATTTGATGTCATATGTGTTCATTCACTTGTGCTATGACTCATATGTAATGGCAGATGAACACAATGGGAGAATCTCCTGAGGAAACTACGCCAAGTTCCAAGATGAACTCGCGCAGTCCCAAGTCCCGACCATGACTCTAAACGGCAATCCCAACCCTCACTTGGAAGGTGGTCTCCCTAAACAACTCTTGCCCTTGTGTGGCCTACCGTAGGCTACTTCGCATGCATACATAGAGTGATTCAGTCGCCGCTGCGGACTGTAGGGCCCACCATTGACCCTCTGCCAACCCCCTAGGCTACTCCGATTCCTCTCCGGCACCTCCCAACACTCTAGAACAATCTGATTTTGATCGATAAGGGTGATTTTAGACCAATAAATCACCTTTTCTGGCCTAGCGCAGATTAAGGGTTGACGAGGATGGTTGTATGAGTCTACAATACAACCAATCCTCCATATGACAGTGTAGACTCGCTCGGATCAATCTACTATTCCAGTCGAGTTCCGTTTCAACCTCATTTTTCCATCATGTTAGAGAACAAGGGTGACATCTTCTCTTCGTCTGATGCTTTCAAGGGCCTGGATACCATCGTGAAGATGGATGAGAGTAACTATGACTTGTGGTCCATGCAGCTCTTGACCATTATGTAGTGCAATAGCAAGGAGCACATTCTGACACAGCTAGAGCTGGCTGATAAAACTGGGGAGAATGCTTCGTGGAAGCAAGATGATGTGTATACACGTGTTTGGCTTTCTGGTACTCTTACCACAAAGATTGCCGAACCATCCCACCACCAAGGCGATGTAGGATATTCTGGCATCCACATATGCCCAAGTGAAGAATGATGCCATGATTCTTCAGCTACAGTTTGATATCTACATGTCCAAGCAGAATGGTTGCCTTATGTATACATTCTACTCTTCCCTTCGTGGCATGTTTGAGAAGCTTCACAGCTTCATGCCCGTTACCACATATATTTAGCAACATATGTCATAAAGGAACTCCAGGATCGTTGGAGTTTTCTTGACAGCTCTGAATCCAAAGTACGAGGTAGCACACACAACTTCTTACAGGTGCAACCATACCTCCGATGGAGGAGGCCTACAATTGCCTCAACAAGCTACTTGTCCCACCACCTGCCACCACACACATCTTAGCGATGACTGCATCTCGCGGTAGGGGAGGTTATATATAGTTAAGAGTGCCTAGTCCCCGTGGCCAAAGAGGTGGACGTCAGCGTGGCCCTTGAACCTATTGTCGTCGCCCAGGTCAGTCTGAGGATACATGCTATCAGACACATGGATACCTCGTATTTGCTTATGTGGCTGAGTAGATTGAGCCTCTTGACAGTTCAGCTCCTCATACATATTCACGTCTTGATGACATTATCTTCTGTCTGAGGGAGATAATGATTCATGCTGCTGGCACCACTGCAGGTCCTCCAGATGTTGCAGTTGCTGCTAGAGCCTCTTTGAGCTCCCCAGGTATACTCTATGCTTTTGTTAGTTGTAACATGACAGATATGACATAGTGGATCATGGACTTTGGTGCTTCCCACTATTTGTGTGGAGACAAAACACAATTCAGTTCATACATGACTATACCTTTGGTAGATGGGTCGTCATTGCGAACATGGTTCATTTACCCATTACAAAACATGGGGAGGTTAATTTGACTTCATCCATGCGCATGCAGAATGTCCTATATGCACCCTATTTTCAGATGAATTCACTTTCTATTAGTCAGATCACTAATGATCTACATTGTCATGCCATTTTTAACCCATCTTCTCTTGTGTTTCATGATTAACTAACACGTAGGGTGATTGGATGTGACCGTGAGCAGCATGGGCTCTACAGACTGATCCAGTCTCCTATTGCTGGTGCCTCTACAATTCCCACTACATCAGTCTCATCATACTTGTGGCATCTTTATTTTGGCTACCTTCCACTACAAAAGCTATGTCATGTCCTCCCACAGATTTCCACGCATTCTACCTTACAGCGTGGGGCTAGCCAGCTTGGGAAGCATCACTGCTCTTCTTTTCTTGGTTGTCAGAGTCGTAACAATAGTCATTTATTTGAGCTTGTTCATCTCGATATTTAGGGTCCCAGTCATGTATCTGATCACCAGGGATACCGTTTTTATCTAGTTGTTGTGGATGATTATTCTAGACTTCCTTGTATTTTTCTTTTGAAAATAAATCTGAAGCTGGGTTTGTCATTAAATTTTTTATTAATGAAATAAAGACTATTTTCTCTACTACTGTTAAGTTTATTCGCTCTACCAAAGCCTTAGAAATTTGCACGTTACAACTATCTGAGTTCTTCATGTCTCTTGGCATCGTACACGAAACATCGTGTGTTTACACTTCTCAACAAAATGGTGTTTGCATTCTTACTCTTTTTGGAGTGATGTAGTCCTCGTTGCTTGCTATTTGATGAACCACATGCCATCTTCTGTCTTAGGAGAGAAGGTCCCTTTCTCGATTGCATTTACCGAGAAGGTCCTGTTCTCCCTTACACTATGCGTTTTTGGCTTTGTTGCCTATGTTCACCATTTGACGCTTGGTCATGACAAGCTCTTCCCTAGAGTTGTTAAGTATGTCTTTGTAGGCTACTCTCGTACCCAGAAGGGGTATTCGCTGCTTCGATCCAGTTCGACGGAAGTACTATGTTAGTATTGACAGTGTTCACTAAATCGGCCGCACGGGCCGCATATGCGGCCGCATATGCCCGTGCGGCATGCAGACCGCACCGATTACTTGAATCAGTGCATTATGCGCTCTCCCCGCATATGCGGCCCGCATATGCCCCGCATATCCCGCATATACCCCGCATACTGCTCCGGCAGCTCCAACTTTTCAATCTTCTCATTTAGGTCCTTAATTTTGTAACTCTGCCTCTTCATTCAATTGTTAGAATATGACATGCATTTCTATACAATTGCAATTCATTATACCATTATGTATATGTAATGTTTTATGTTTTTCTCATGTATTATTTTCACGAGTATATGCAATGTATCGTCGAATATTTTTTAGATATGCCGATTGAGGTTTTGCTCATGTAGTGCATGTATGTATATTGAAGTTTTGTTATCACGAATCATATAATGTAAAGTTTTTATGGTAAATGTTTTTTTTGTAATTAAATATGAGGCAATTAAAAGTATATATGCACACCCATCTAACATGAACCGTTTCTCTTAGATCTTCTTTAACTCCACTTAGATACATAACTTCAGTGGTAATGTTATTCATAGATATTTTTTTATTTTTAAGTTAAAAATTAGAAAACCGCTTAGAACCGCATATACCCCGCATATGCCCCCGCATACCGCTTAATCAGTATTCGGTGACCAGTCCGAACGCATACGCATACCGCTTTCCTGAGCCTTGAGTATTGATGTCACCTTCTTTGTGTCTATTATGTATTTCTCTCCTAGGTGGCAAGTTGACTTCGTCTGACTCTGGAAAGGAGGTATATGTGCATCCTCCTATGGCTACACCACCTCCATCACCTCCGCCACCACTACCTCCAGTACCTACACCTGCTCCTATGGCTACTCCACCACCGCCCAGTACTTTGGCCCATATGTTGTCACATTTCTATGTTTATAGGCCTCACACGGTCCCCCCTTCTCACGAGCCTTCCCCATCATCCAGCATGCCCCATGTATGTAATGAGCATATTGTTTCTACTGATGGCACTAGTGATTTGCCCATGCAACATGATTCTTTACAGGATGAGCATGTGTCCTCTCAGGAGGGTGGTTTACATGTTGAGGAGGATGCATGTGATCTTGATGTGCCTATTGCTCTACAGAAGCGGAGACGTACTTGTGCTACATATCCTCTTGCATCCCATGTTTCTTTGGGCCGACTCTCAAAGGATTTCAGGAGATTTGTCGTGGGACTGTTAGCTGTGGAGATACCATGGACATATCAGGAGGCGATGCAAGACAATCAACGACATCTTGCCATGGAGGAGGAGATGACCGCATTACAGTCACGTGCCGCATGAAGTATTGTTACAACTCCTACAAGAGCATCTGTTATGACCAGTGGGATGCAAGTTAGTCTTTACAGTGAAGCACTGAGCAAATGACAACATATATTGCTAGAAGGATATGCTCGTGGCTTGTGGCCTGTGGGGTCACTCAGACATATGGGTGGACTATCATGATACTTTCCCATCAGTGGCTCGACATTCTACACTACGTATCCTTCTCTTTGTTGCAGTGATATGGGACTAGCCCCTATACCAGCTTGATGTCAAGAATGCTTTTCTCCATGGTGACCTACATGAGGAGATCTACATGCAGCAACCACATGGGTTCGCTGCTGAGGGGAGTATCCGAATGTTTACAGGCTTCATAAGGCGATCTATGGCCTTAAGAAGACTCCAACATCATGGTTTTAGAAGCTCTCAAATTTGATAGAACAGTAGGGCTTCACGAGATCGATTGCAGATCATTCACTGTTTGTTCAGAGATCTCAAAGAGGTACATTTGCCATACTAGTTTATGTAGATGATATCATTGTTACGGGAGATGATGTGCATGGT